>OX451217.1:142175707-142306236 GCA_949628195.1 Phasia obesa
AAATTCAAGGAAAGAATCAACTACAAAAATGAACCTAAGATCTCAATAAAAAACTTTCTAGAACATATGAACTTCCTAGTAATGATTCTTAACACCGTTTAGGTAGCGCTTAGGTAATGTTGATGGCCCTGGACTTTTGCGGCTACCTAAGCGCTACCTAAACGGTGTTAAGAATCATTACTAGGAAGTTCATATGTTCTAGAAAGTTGTTTTAGGTTCATTTTTGTAGTTGATTGTTTCCTTGAATTTTGAACGGTTTGCTACCTATGGACCTGAACAAGGGGAAAAACGGAAAAAAATTGAATTTTTTAAAGTTTTTTGCGATTTTGACCTTTAAGATGAAGTTTTTTGATTTTATATGTTAATAATTTTTGTTCTTTATGACAAGAGCTACAACTTTGCCTCAGAGAGTATATCAAAATTTCAAACGGTTTGCAAAATATGAGTTTGAGGAAATGATCATTTTTTTGCAAAAATGACATCGAG
This sequence comes from Phasia obesa, assembly GCA_949628195.1. Lineage (NCBI taxonomy): Eukaryota > Metazoa > Arthropoda > Insecta > Diptera > Tachinidae > Phasia > Phasia obesa. The sequence goes on from OX451217.1 coordinate 142,176,194, forward strand.
GCCCCACATCTTTGAGGGCCCATAAAAAAAAACCTGGAGGACTTTGGGCAAAACTGGGAGACAGGGGTCTTTTTTTTTGGTCTTTTATCACGTAGTGGTGTCCGAATATGGTTATTTTTTTCCGCGTTGCACTGTGTTGATTGAGTCATTGATACATTAATAATAATAATAAATAAGGAAACGCTTGAATCCACTTGATAGCTTGTGTGTGTGTCCTTTTGAGCGCACAATTTTTAATTGAGTTCCGAATTTTGAAACAAACAGGTATGACACGAAAATACCTTAGCTTTATAGGCTAGTTCGCAGCAGGGTTTTTGATCTAAATAATTTAAAAATGAAAGCCCAGTTGTCTTTTACTATGTCTACTTAAATTTGGAATTATCATTACAATGCTAAAATTAAATTCACTTGCATTATTTAAAGATTCAACTTACGTTAAAATATTAAATAACATATTATTTTTTATTTATTTATACTATTATCATTACAAATAAAATATATACATTATATCTATATTCTATTTGAGAATTTAATTAAAGTATTTGATCAAACAGATTACACAATTTTTTAAAAACTTTATTTACAACTTAATATTAATCAGTTCTTAGATATAAAAAAGCATATATCGGAGTTAATTTATTTCCTACTAATTTTCCATACTCACTTAAAGCCTGCATTTTTTACAAAATATTTAAATAATTTTATCTTAACTATTACTATGCTCTTTATAATTTATAGCATAGTTTACGGAGCTGAATTTAATTTAACGCTCTTTTAAGAACACTAACAATACAAAATAAAATAAAAAACATTTTCCATTTAACACTTGTTAGGGGAAAGACCTTAAATTACAAATACCCTGGCCTTTGTTGCAGCACAAGAAATAAATAATTATTCTGCGAATTTTAAATGAATTTAATTAAAAAGCTCCAGCTTAAGACTAAGACTAAGAGCAAATAAAACGGATGTTCTAATTAATAATAGATCTTTAACATTCACAGGAGGCAGGAAGTTGTTAAGTAAACTATAAAAATTCTTATTAAGCAACAGACGCAAAGAAAGCAGTTTTTTCTAAAGCTGCACAGTTACTTTTGTACTGTGCAGAACTTTTATGGCAACGAAAGTTTTTTTTTTTTTACTTTTCAAACGACAATAAAGAATTTAAGTTTATTCTGTTGAAATATAGAAATAGACACAAGTTTATTACTAAAGCAAAAAAAAAAACTAAATATGTTCAACTCAATGTTGTTTAGTCTTTATCACCATAAACTAGAAAAGCAATTGGGGACTTTGCTTACAACTACACCCTCGCAAGAATTTTAGAGAAGAACAAAAACAAAAAAAATAAAATAAAACTTCACACCTTGCACTTAAAGCTTAAGCAATAAACATAAATATAATGCCTACTCTAAGGAGCAACAACCGACGGCATAAGTTTTCTAACTGCCTGTGAGTGTATTTGTTTTAGAAAAGTTGGCAACAGTTGTTTTAAGGTAGACATAGTTTCATTTCCGTTACTATACAACACATTTAAAAAGAGTAGTTGAAGACAAAAGTTTACATTTTTTTTTTTGTTTTTGTAAAAAGATCTTAGTCTATTTTACAGTTTTCTGGTTTCTTTCTGGATTATTTTTTTTAAAGTTGTTGTAGTTGTTGTTGTTATTTCAATAGAGTACATAAACAATAATATTGCAGTTTAGTTAAAATCTAGACAATTTTTTGAAAAGCCTAAAAGTGGGCAATAAAAATTATACCTTACAAATTGTTATATAAAATGTTGATAATATTTTTTCCGCCCACAAATTCCAAGTGCTCAATGTATTTAGAGAACAAAACAAATAAAATGAATAAACGAATGAAAATGAATAAATGAAAAGTATTTTAATTCATTATATTTATTATTTTAAAACTTTTTCAGAAGGCAATAATATAAAGTATACTTTTAGGAATCTGCCATAATTTGTTTTAATTTATATTTTTGCCATAATCTGGAAAGTAATAAAAGTGTTGTAAAAAAATTAAGTTTTATATTTGATAATTATTCTAAAAGGATTTTGTTAACCAAATAATAAAAACAAGGAAATAAAATTTTAAAATGTATTGCATACTTTAGGGATGTAAAGACAGAGGCATCAAAAAATAATCAAAATATATCAACAGTGAGTGGTTTAATGTATTCTTTTTTTATTAAATTTAGTTATCTTTTTTTATTGATCGCAATTAAAACGAAATGACAATGAGTTATTGCTTAAATGGTGAGGATGGTTATTTAAAAAAAAAATCTGGAAAGTATATGGTATTATAAGTGCAAACGTTCTCTCCTTATGGTAGAAGCCATATTTTAGTTAATTTGAAAACTAAATAAGTCTGTCAATAGAAGTTAACCCTTAAAAAAATACATAAGGCAATCTTCTTTCTCCCTCTTCTGTGGACTAGGGTAACATGAACTAGAGACAGTATAAAGCTTAGCTTATAGACCCAATATACACTATAAAGCCTATGCCTGAGATAAGAGTGATAGAAAGGAGTCAAATGTTAGTTAAATGAAAAAAGCATTCTACAGGAAAATGCAGAAACGTGGCTAACACTAACATCCGATGAGAATATTTATACTCTCTAAGCAGTAGAAAATTTGCAAAGAGGTTTAAAGGTGATAATTCTATAAAATAATCAATACTGAACCACAGATGATCTGAGGGCTACTACGGCAATAAATATAGCAGTGCTCTGGATAACTGCATGGCAGAAGCAAAGGTACTTCAATCAATGGTGAGAAAATGGTGACAGGAATTATTTAATATTATGCTAATTACCCATAACGTTTTATAACAAAAATTCAATTTATATTTTGGGGGAAGAGCTAGTTCCTATACGTATTTCACTGGTTGCTCAGGCCAGATAATCAGAAAACCGTTTTCCTAATTTTAGAGAAGCCAAAAACGCCAACAAACAACCCACGTTTTTATTTTTCCTTTTACTGTCCTTCTACAATTGGATGGTTTTTTGCCATCACTTTGTGCCGACGTAAGGTGTGATGAATTGCATACACAAGTTAACTTTATTCTCGCAAAAGATTATGGAACGATATGTATATCTAGACCTCGAGAAATTTTCGGATAAAAAAAAATCATCATTTTGAAAGAATAGGGGAAAATATTCTTCCATCATTTTTCACTAGATTACATATTTCACGAGATTACTTTCACTAAGTTTTCTTATTCAATATGTGTCATTCTACTGAACCATAAACCACACAGATTTTTTAAGGATGAAAAATAAGTATGACTAGCACGAAGTTTTAAATCATTATTATATTTTTATAAAGAAATCGTTGCGGAAAGCCACAATTTTTGTAAAAAGGATATGGGATACGAGTGGTATACGATTTAAAAGAGACGATTTCGATGTTAATTATAAGGAGAATTTCGGCTAGCTGAAAAATTTTGGGGGCCTTGCTCAAAACTCAAATCAAAACTCGTATCAAACAGATGAAGAGTTTGCAGGATATCTAAAGCTTTCGAAATACTTCGAAAACAAGGGACTTAGGTGCCACAAAAACTAAAAAGTGGATGCATCGAAAGATATTTCAAATGCTGCTCTAGCCATACAAATGTTAACGTTATGATCTGTGATGAAAAAGTGACCGACAGTTACCAATCGACAGTCTGAAATCAGTAAAGTCCAGAGTAAAGGCAGGTGGTATCACGTGACTCAATGAAAGTAAAGTTGCCGTACCTTAGAAAAGGGTTGCCTTTGGGGACGGAATGGGTCGAAAACCGACTCATTAAGGCAGTCTTCTACTTCGATATTCCTCCTACATTAACAATAATATCTAAATATAAAACGGACACTTTTAATTATCAAAGGCAGCTGCCTTGGTGGTATTAGGTAGTGTGCTAGTCTATTAGTCCGGGGTTGTGGGTTTGATTTTCACCAAATACTCTGTAATTTTTCGCTACGAGTTGGCAGGAAGCCCAGGAAGGAGTTTAGATATAATCTGGGTGCCTACAAATGGTTAACTGCATTAGTGACAGGTCACGGACTGTCAAGTATTATCGATATAAGACGATACTTGCTGACTGTGCTTGGAAAAAAATTTTAAAAAATAAAAATTTAAAAAGGATTTGTATCACGGGCAGACACATTTTAAATAGAGATACTGTGAAAAATAAAATAGAGATACTGTGTGCCTTAAGCAAATATTAGAAATTACCATAGGCTCTGTGATGAGGCAGAATGTCGAAATGTATCAGTCGCCAGTCTGGAATCTCTAGAATCGAGAATAAAAAGCTACTGAAAGCACGAGACTCAACGCAAGTAAGTAATTCGTAAATTTTCAGTTGGATACCAGAAATTCTTGAGGCACGGAGGAGGTCGAACAGGGACTCATGAAGTTAGTGATATGCTTCGGTATCCTCTCTACAAAATAATAATACATTAATAGTAATATCTAACTATATAAAAAAATCGACACTTTTAATTATCAAAGGCAATTATAGTTCTTATAGATTTTCTTAAAAGATTTTATATTTCTTGAGTGTTTTGAAATTTTACATTTAAAAATAGATAGTCTGTTCCTAAAAGCTCCTAACTTTATGTGCGAAATTGTATGCCGTTTTAAAAATATTGATTTCTTTCCAAATCACTTGGCTACTGCCCCACTATGCAGTGCAGAAAAAATATATTTTGTAAATAAATAGACCATTTCTAAGCGAATGGTGTGATGGCAGCGTAGGTTGCACGGTTCGCCGGCTTCGTATAGAAGGGAAACCCGACTCACTTGGGTCCTTTTGGTCCCGTTGTGACGCATGTAATGTGTGATCGCAGCTACATTCATTTAAAAAGTTTCCTAATAACGATTTCCTAATAACGTATAATTTATGCAAGTTATTATAGTTAAATATCACTCATACGCTCACGTATACTCTTTTGTTACTCTAAAAATTTAATGGGAATTTAAAATTAAAGTGTTTCTTAAAAATACGATTATTCTTCGTTATTTCACATTTAATATTATATGGGTATTATAATAATTATATTAATATGATTTGCTATGATAAAACAATAGTAATTATCCCTTATATTCGACAACCACATCATGAGCTCTAATTTGTATTTTGTGTCCCAAGTTTTTAGTTTTATATTTATATTTCTACCCTCTAGCGAACATTTAGAAAACTAATTTTTCTCATACAAAACCACAAAGTTTATTTTCGATCAGGTACAAAAATGTGTTATAAAAAGAATTTATAAACTTTTTTAACGTGGCAAGCAGCTAAATACACATACGACTTCACACATGGAATACATGCATACAAACACGTGGAAGTTTTTAGAGAATCATATATGAATAGGGATTTTTTTTATAGTTTTTCGCTAAACTGAACATAATTATAATTTTTTGTTGTTTTTTTATTTTTGTCTATTTTAGTGCTGAAGAATACACTATAATTTGACACATGCTGGGTATCGAAAGGTTAGAACAGAATTTTAGTGTGTGTGTGTGTTGGAGGGGAGTTAGGCGAAAAAGCTAAGAAAAACTTAAGGATATACAAAATTCCTAATTGTAAAAAAGACGAATTTTAGAGTCACTATAAATTGATTTATATGTTTAGCATCCCTCAGCTTAGATTACAAACTTCTACTGTGCAAGTCGATCCTTAAACCAATTTGGTGCTATTGAATTCAATTTTGGTGCACTGTCTCAACTAGCAATGTTAAAAAAAAAATATATTCAGACTAATTTTTTTCCCAAACTGAAAAAATTTAATAAATCTGAACATTTCAATTACAAACAAACTTTTGGTGACATTTAAAAAAAATGTATGCCCGAGGTAGCCAATTTTGTGGGATTATCCACCACCCCCCTTTGCACTAGGGAGCTGAGCATCAGTAGTTCCACTCGAAAACAGCTCTGCTTTACCTGTGTATAATTTTTTAATATATCTTTAGTCGTTCATGAATTACTGAATAATTTATAAACTAAATTATTTATGGTTATTTTTTCATATAAAATTATTTAATATCATAAAAAAATTGTAACCCGGCTTTGGCTGCAAAAAAATTATGCAATTGGCGTTTATAAACAAAACTAATTTGTCCAACAGACAATACTATTAAATAAACTTATTAATTAAACAAAAGACACTTTTATATACAAATATTTGCCTTTTTGTTGTAATAATTTTTTATATTTGGATTATTTAGAGAGTTATTTTAATTTATTTTATTTTATTTTATTTTATGACAAAACCATCTAAGAGCAACATATTATGTTTAAATTATATGGATGTAGTCATGCCAAGCATATTACTGTTAATATATATGAAATTTAACTATAAAACATGTGGTTATATGTGACAACATATGTGAAAACGTTTGAACATATTTATTAAATAAACAATACGCAAATATTTGCATTAAGACTTATTACTTACATACTCATATTTTCATATGTTCTGCTTACCTTTTTATATGTTTGATATTTTTATATTAAAATATCATTTATTTTTTAACAACATACGCATTATAATTAATATTTGTAGGTAGTGCCTTGAAATTTTGCACCAGTAACCTATATACGAACATACAATGTCTAGAGAAAGATAGACTGAATTGGAATAGTGGGCGTGGTATCTCCCATACAAAGCGAAAAATTATTATCCTGTATCTAGAGAACTGCAATAGGTATCACCTTGAAACTTCACGCTAGTAAACCCCATATTAACGTACATAGTCAAGCTAAATACAGACTGAATAGAAATAGTGGGCGTGGTACCACCTATACAAAGTGAAAAATTAATATCGTGTTTCTGGCCAACTACAATAGATAGAGCCTTGAAGTAACCCCTTTGTTTATGCGCATATTTTGGTAGAAATTCAGAATTAATTGGGTCGGTAGGCATGGAACTTCCCATACAAAAAGAAAAATTATTATCCTGTATCTAGAGAAATGCAATAGGCAGCACCTTAACCATCATATTAACGTTCAGAGTTTAGCCAAACATAGACAGAATTGGAATAGTGGTCGTGTTACCTCCCATACAAAGTTTAAAATTATTATAGTGTTACTAGCGAACTATAATATATAGCGCCTTGAAACCTTACAACCCCTGCGCAAATGCGTATAACACAGCACAACAAAATAAAAAAAATTTCATGTGCTCTTAAAACCACTATATAATTTTGATGTATCATGACTACCTTTGTACAAAAATGGTAAAATTTTTAAATTCTATGGATAGATTTTTTTTTTAAAATTTTTTTTTTAAAATTGCAATTTTTTTGAGACGTTTCTTCAAATAATTAATGATAACTCAAAAACTACTAGTCCGATATTATTAAAATAAATTCAGAAAAATTAAGATTTGCATAGCCTTTAATTAGTCTATATATCGCGTTTCAATCGGATCAATAGTATCGGAGTTATAATAAAAAACTTAAGAAAAAAATATATTTTTTACGTAAAAATGGCAAAAATTTTCGTTTTAAAAAAATCATAAAAAATCGAAAACGGCAAAAAACTTCCAGATTCATTTTTTTTATCGCATAGCGACATATAATAGCAACAAAATGAGATATCGACCATAAAAATCGATTGATTTTTTTCGAATTTATTCACATTTTAGTGAATTCGCTCATTTTCACAAAATTTTAGTTTTTTGCTTGATATACGCATTATAGCGGGTTTTCAAATGTGTGAAAAACATAAATGTTCTGTTACCGCAAACAGTTGTTGAATGAATAGAAATGGCTCAAGGAGCTCTTATAAATAATGATACTAAAATTTCGAACAACCCTTAATGTGGTCCTATTTTTTACCTATTCCCAAGAATCGTAAAAAACATTAAGGAATGCTATGCAAAAAATCAATCTTTACAGGTAGCCAGCGGAAAAACCCAATTCGGCGTGCACGCAAATTTATGAACGTTTATTACTTTGCCGCCGCAATTGTCAAAATGAAGCAAGGGCGACAGGTAGCCAACAGAAAAGGAGCATTTCATCGTTTATCAGATTTCTACTGAAATCGTAAAAATTAAAAAACTTTTCCTTTATTGCTTACTTTTTTTAATTCTGAAAATCATAAAAATGCCATAAAGATCTGTTCCAAACAAATTTCTACATTCAATACTGTATTTCCACAGTAACACGTGTCCCACAGAAATACGTGTTTTGCCCAAAACAGTATTTCGCGTACTTGTTTTGCCATACATTTCTCATTCATCCAAAACACTTTGGCAGTACCTGGATATTGTATAGTGGTTTCAAAAGCATCTAATTTTTTTATTTTGTTGCGTTGTGTAATAGGAAGATATCAGTCAATTTTAGCGAAATTTTATATTTTATTGTTAAAAAAGAAAAAAGTAAAATGTTTTTGTAAATTGTCTTCGGCAAGTTCTCAAGGACATATAATGGCCAGTGAAAATTGTAATAACTCGAAAACTTAAAGACATGTAGCTTATTGTAAATCTCATTGTGTTTGCCCTAAGGACCAGGATCCACTTTTTTGCAAAAGGGGAAATAAATAGCGTTAATTTTGCAAAAACTGAAAATTTGTCAATTATTTTCGATTTAAACGCTTTTTTTCAGATTTGGGGCCTATGCGCTACGTGTTAACGTTGTCGAATTCGACTAAAATTTTGTGGGTGGAAGTTTCTCATCAAATCTAACATTAATCCGACATGCACCCCTTGAAATTGGAAAATTTATGTTTTTCACACATTTGAAAACCCGCTATAATGCGTATATCAAGCAAAAAACTAAAATTTTGTGAAAATGAGCGAATTCACTAAAATGTGAATAAATTCGAAAAAAAATCAATCGATTTTTATGGTCGATATCTCATTTTGTTGCTATTATATGTCGCTATGCGATAAAAAAATGAATCTGGAAGTTTTTTGCCGTTTTCGATTTTTTATGATTTTTTTAAAACGAAAATTTTTGCCATTTTTACGTAAAAAATATATTTTTTTCTTAAGTTTTTTATTATAACTCCGATACTATTGATCCGATTGAAACGCGATATATAGACGAATTAAAGGCTATGCAAATCTTAATTTTTCTGAATTTACTTTAATAATATCGGACTAGTAGTTTTTGAGTTATCATTAATTATTTGAAGAAACGTCTCAAAAAAATTGCAATTTTAAAAAAAAAATTTTTAAAAAAAAATCTATCCATAGAATTTAAAAATTTTACCATTTTTGTACTAAGGTAGCCATGATACATCAAATGTATATAGTAGTTACTCGAGCATATTTTTGCTGTTGCCCTGTGTAATCAACCAAAATACAGAATAAATTGCGAAAGTGAGCGTAGTAGCTCCCATACAATGTGAAAAATTATTATCGTCCACCTGGAGAACTACAACAGGTAGAGTCTTGAAACTTTGCACAAGTAACCCTCATAGGATTGTGCATAATCTAAAAAAATACAGGCTGGATTAGGATAGTGGAAGTGGTACCTCACATACAAAGTAAAAAATTAATATTGTGTTAATACGCATAGTCAAACAGAAAAACAGATTGGATGGGAACAGTGGGCGTCGTACCTTGCATATAAACTAAAATAGTTTTGTCGTTAAAACAGCGTACGTTTTCGAGTACTAGGCTGGTCATAATTTTCTTCTAGTAGCTTATTGTATTTTTTGTGGATTTGTGTAGCGAAACGTACCAGGGATGGCTAGTATACTATAAATTAATACAAATTAAATTCACATTTTATTTTATTGAGATTTTTGTCAGCATAAAATAATTTTTTGTATACAGCACGCAAATAAGTTTTAATTATTTATTTAAATACATAAATAAAAGTCTACATGATGACTTCATATATACTTTAGTCACACTATTTAACAACAATAATAATAATAATTTGTTATATTTTCTATTCCTCTTTGTGGTTTTCGCTTTTTTTCGACAGAAATGCCACATGTTACTAATTTCTGTAGGTGGAAATATAGTGTTGTCTACTATCGTTATCGTTACTAAAGTAGTTAGTAAATCCTGCTGTCGTTACTGCAAACAATAAAAGCTGTTGACTTTTATAGCGATTGTCGTCAATTGTAGTTTTTTTTTGTGTCTATACTTGCGAAGGGAATTTTTTTAGAATATCAAGGATTATGCAGAAACATTATCTTCTGGAAGGGTCTTGTACAAATAATTTCCTTTATTAACAACCAAACACAGTTTCTATCTTAAGATACCTACCAAATCTTCAAAGGGTGACAGCATTAAAACAGGTTAAAAAAGTGATAATTAGTGGTTGTATAAATGTTCTATAGTTTGGAATAGAATAACATTGGCGTATTTTATGTTACCTCGATTCTTTTCGCCAGCAACGTTTTAGTTTACCCTTTGTCATAAAATAAATATGTAGAAGTATATAGAAGTTTAACAACAGTGGAACTCATAGCAAAAAAAAAAAGAACAAAATCAACTGCAAACTAAAACAACAACAACTAACATGTGATTAAATTCCAAAGTACGAGTCCTTTTTTACCAAATATGTGTGCCATAGGGAGTGCATAAGCATAAATGTGTTCTTGATATTAAAGCATAATAATTGAGAATCAAAGAGTAAAAAAGAAGAAAATATAATTTCGCTGTATACCCGTACAAGCTTTAATATACAGAAACTTTAATGATGTTAAATGGTTTTTGTTAGCAAATTACCAACTCACATACCAAAAACATGTTACTGCAAGCTTAACAAAAACTTTTAATGGAATTTGAACAAGAAGAATAGACAGACAGACAAACAGACGGACGGACGAACGGTATGTTAGTGAATGAATTAGTACGTGAAACAAAACTGCCAGGCCATGGAACATTTAACAAAAATAAGCTGAGCTAGTTAGTGTGTTTTTCTTTTTTTTTTTTTTTTGTTAGTTTTTCTGAAGAGTTTTAACAGGTGATTAGATAATCAGAGTAAATGTGTTGAACAAAATGAGACAATTACGTAAATGTTGCTAAAATATTTATGAAAAGTATTTAAAAACAATTTTGCTATTTCAACATGTAGTTTTATTTCTTTCTTTTTTTATATTTTATTCTACAGCTAAAGTTTGTTCCATATATTTTTATGAATATTTTGTTAGATAATTAAAAAACTATTTAGCAGTTTTAAGCACCTAAAAGTAGACGTACTAATTTTGTTAAAAAGAAATTAAGCTTATTTCGCGCTTAAAATTTACCAATGAAAAACATGAACAGAAAGTAAAGTGCTTTTAGTTGTTAAAGAAAAGATTTTTTATATAGTGAGTTTTTAGGCGGTTTTTTTTATTAAAAATCCACCAGCTGATAAGTAGGCTGTCGGATAAGCAAGTGATAAGTTCTCATTGCTGCAATCAAAAATAGTTTCCTAGTATGAGTTTTGTGGTAATTGCTCAGCTGGGCGGCAGTAAAGTCTGCAACACGTAGAGCAGCAGGTTGACCTGCATTAAGTACCAGACTTACCTGCGCAACGTAGAAATTTTAAAGGTGAACTTTTACGCCCTAACGTATTTGTGTATTTTATAGCTAAAATTTATTCCATATATTTTTATAAAAATTTTGTTAGACGTTTTAATTTTGTTAAAAAGAAACTAAGCTTTTTTCGTTCCTAAAAGTTAGCAATGGAAGACATAAACAGAAAGAAAAGTGCTTTAAGTTGTCCAAAAAAAATATTTTTTATATAGTGAGTTTTTAGGCGTTTAAAAAAACACCAGCTGATAATTATGCTGCAATCACAAATAGTTTCCTATTATGAGTTTTGACGTCATTGCTCAGCTAGACGGCAGTAAAGCCTGCAATACGCAGATCAGCAGGTTAACTTTTTCACTAAAATGTATTTTTATATTTCGTAACTAAAGTTTATTTGTTTCAAAGAAATTAAGCTTATTTCGCGCCTAAAACTTAGCAATAGAAAATACGAACAAAAAACAAAAAGCTTTTAATAACATGTTTTTATGAGGTGGGTTTTTAGGCGTTTAGTTTTTAAATTAAGCAAGAACACTAGCTGATAAGTAAGCAACAGATAGTTCCTCCAGAAGAAGTAGTAGTAGTGCTGCCTTAATAGCTTAAGCGGAGAAGACTTAACTATTTGTCACGTCAAACGATGCATAGCCCAGTATAAATATGTAGTGCAATATAATAACCATACTTTTCTGTTCAACATGGAACAAAGGCGAACTTTCTCAATCAAACATGGCCGCAAGTCAACCAGACGAGGCCAACAGTTAAGCCTTGCAAATGAAAGTACGATTGTCGTAATTTAACAATTGGGTGCCTTAAGATTGAAAGGAGTTTAAAAGAGGTCTTAATAATTCATTGGTCTAAACAAAGAAATTAATAACGAAGGCAAATTTAAATGAAAATGAGTTTAGCGAAATTAAGAGAGGTAAGTTTCTTCAAAGGGGACTGGAACCAGTACCAGATAAGCGGGAAGACTATTGCATAAGTAGAATTAGTTAAATGATCTTAAGTAAGTTGATTAACCATACAGCTCGCATGTGGAATCATCTTTTTGTAGAGATCCTTTCTGTCACTATCAATGTGGGACAGTTCAAATCTAATATCCACAAAGACGACTTCCTCTACCCTCTCCTTTCAAAACCAAATTTTCTAGTTCTGGCACAATGCATTACATGAGTAGGCGTCTGATCGGAAAAAAGTAGTAAGATCTCTGTTCAAAACCACTAAAATAGAAAAGATGCGTGTTTTAAGGAGCGCATTAGGAGAGAGTAGATAAGCTAAGACAATTTTATTCAAAATTAGCTGTACCCGCCATATTGTGGGTGTCCTGACAATATATTTCTCAATTTTGCTTTAAAAGTAATCCACGCCAAAATTTAAGACTCTTACTTTTATAATGCTTCAGTTATCAGTTACCATCCCTGAATAAAATTCTAAAATTTATATAACATTCTAAAATTATTGAAGAGTTCTGTAAATATAGTTTCAAATAGGAGGCTGCCTAGTTTGCAGTATCTTTGAATCGGTAAAATTACGTATTTTCCCTACTTTTTTTTATTTTCTCTTGGAAATGAGATATTTTTGCGGAAAAAAGGTATCCTATACTTTCAATTAGATACCAAGGTATCTCCTCACAATATTTTTTTAAATCCATACAAGAGTTTTTATGTGATGCGAACAGAGACAGATAGACAAAACTTCTAAAAATTGCTGCAACAATAAATTTGTAATAAAAAAATTTCATATACAGAAATTTTTTCACCAATTAAAGGTTTCAATTAGTTTCAGATTAAAGTTCAATTAATTTTTTAATTCATTGAATTATTAATTTGCTTAAAAATTTCCAAATTAAACAAATAATAGCATCAATTAAGTATTTAATCAACCTTTAATTGGTGAAAAAATTTTTTTCTGGGTATAGATAAATTTTTTATATAATTGGAAATCCCTAAGCAAGTCAAATGTGCGCAAAGCAGAACCAGACAACTTCAAATATCTACTAATAGAAATAAAATTTTTTAGAAATATGATATTTGTAAACTATTTCTAAAGAAGCTTGAGCTATAGCCTTGGAATTCCACTATCTTTATTAATGCCCTGAATAATCACACAATAATGATAAAGGCTTTGTTTCTCAACTTTGGTTTCTAAAAGGTTTGGACGCCATGCTAATTGTCAAATGTAACGAAGCATATGAAACTACTTAAAAAGATTAGTTAAATTACCGCGCTACGGGTAGTGGAGAAAATCAAAGCAGTCACTATGGATCAATAATGATCTTGTGATATTAGAAACATATAATTACGTGTGATTCTCTTATAACCAAACTTACCTTATATCTTGCACTGACTGGTATTAAAATGATCACCCTAGTCTAGAGGCTAGCGATTTTAAGGGCTTGCTGATGAACGTAGCCCCACATGGTACCGATGCTCCACTAAGTCAATAAAGTTAATTATCCTTTTATCACTGTAAACCTTATAGAGTAGAACCAAAGAAGAGTTTGAATAGATACTCAGCCGTGGCAACATCGATTTTTCTAGTATGGAATTATATCTGTTCACAACAGTACATATCACAGCGCCCTACTTTGCAGTTGCCGAAAGTCAAGCTTTACTAATATAGCCTTATCTACTCCTATACCTATCCAAAGGAAGTAACACGGTTAATATAGGCATTAATTGCCTGAGTGTTACTTCTCTTAATAAAAAAAGGCGAATTTCACACACCTCTTTTTTCTTAGACATTTTTTATTATTAATCTAAACTGTTGCTTAATTAGTTCATAGAGCAAGATTATAAACAAATTAACTGCTGTTATTCGTTAACGAGACTTCTCTCTATAGAATAAATGGCAATTTGAATGGAAGACTTTTGGTCTCAGCACAAGTCGCGAATCCTAATCAAGGTTGCACAGGTCACCGGCTCTGTATAGAGAAAACTACCTGACTTGAGTCCTTTTGGCGTGAGAATCCAAAATGAAACTTCTAAAAACTACGTCACCAACAAAGTCAACTCAAAAAAAAATTAACCTGTACAAAACCGTGTCATAGCAGGCCGAATGCTAAAAGAATAAGTCCTAAAAACTAAAAGGATTTGTTACAGAATTTTTATTAAGTTTGATAAACACTTTTGTATCATTTTAATTTTTAATCAAACCATTAAAATTCATAAACCAGCGTTTCTTTAATAAAGCGTTAAAAAAATCATAACTTTTATATCCATCCGCAAGACCCCCAAGAGACAAAAATTATTTTCCAAATTTTTTCTCTTGCAACATCTTAATGTTCTTAACAATTGTTTGTTTCCTGTTTTATTATTTCGCTTTTTACATCCTCCTTTCACATCTTTTAATCACAACAGCCATAGCAACAAAACAATAAAAAAAATGAATTAAATAAATATGAGAAGAAGAAAAAAAGGTAGCAAAAGGTCCCGCTGAAATCTACTAAATATTTATAACTCTTGAAATGCCATTGAAGATTTAATGCATATTAATAATAACAACAACAACAACATAAGGAGGAACAGTAGCAGTAGCAACAAAAAACAATATAACAGCGTCTACTGAGATGAATGTTCAATTTAAAATGGATGAGTCTTACTCGTACAAATCCCATGAACAATAGCTTCTACCAGCATCAACTCTGAGAGTAACAGCAATAATTCGATAAAAAACAGTTAAGAAAACTGAAGCAAACGGAAGCAAAAAATCAGCAAAGAAGACATCGCACAAAAAGCGGCCATCCAAAAAAGAGCAATAGTCAAGTTTATGGAAAACCATAAACAACATAAATATTGATTTATTACACGGAATCTTTTCAAAGTGCCAGGAATGAAGAAGATTTCAAGTTTTTATTTAAATTTTTTGTATGAATTACGATTTTGTATACAATATTAAGGAAGTCGCCCAACAACTATTAGCATAACTCGATAGCGGCTTACCACCTTCGATTAAGTAAAAAATTTTAAAAATCGCAAATAAATCCTAGGAGAAAGAAAACAAATACATGACTTGTCTGGTGACTAATACTTAAATGATAGGGACTGGTTTGACTTTTAACATCTGGTATGAAAGGGATATGACACTTGGCGATGGCCTAAAAGAGGGCAATCTGTAATACGCCAATCTATGATTAGTTAGTGTTAGACCTAACCTTAACTTCCTTGTTCAGTACCAGTTGCTATAATACTATTCGATTTCTAGACTTGGGGAATGCCAATTACAGTTTGTAATTAATTACACATGCAATTACGCAATTATTTATAATTTTAATTGGAATTTTTCAATTACAATTTTTCAAATACATACATTACATTCAACTGTTTGTAATTGTAATTGAGATTTGTTCAATTACACATCATAAGTTATTTGTAATTGAAAAATTACAATTACAACTACTTGTAACTTGTAATTGGAAATTTCCAATTACAATTATCTGCAATTGAAAATATTCAATTACAAATTACAACTAATTTTAATTGACTTTATTCCATTTTAAATTGCAATTAATTACAATTAATAAAGTGTGTACTTGAGATTATATAATTACCTAAAATTTTAATTGTGTTTAAAATGTAAACGGCAAACAAGGGGGGACCCTTGTCTGTCGATTTCTAGCTAAATTATTACGTGATGTGTTTGTTCTCTTTTCATCAGTCATGATCCATAACAATTTGTAGCTCTTCTAATATGACAAATCGTGGGATAAGTTAGTTTGAAACAATTGTCACTAATTTCCCATAGGGAAAATATATTGTTTTCATGTTAAACTTGTTCATTTCGGTTTTCTTAGCTTATCAAAATTAGAAAATTTTCTGTACCATTTCTGCGGTACTTGATTGGAAAAAACCAACGTTGTGTATACAAAGGTATACGGATTTAAGTAAAAAAACATCAACTGTAATTTTGCTGAACAGCAACATTTATTTTACCTCGCAAGTCACTTACATCAGGCAAAAAGTGAAACCCCGGAATGAGGTTCTAATAGGTCTCGCCGGCCACCTTTTTGGACATGACAAGGGAAACAATTAGACCACGTTTAATTCGCTCTGTTTTACATATGATGCACCGATATGGATGTCTTTTCTGAACTATAACCAATGTCGAGTTTTACGATGCAAAATAATGCACACCGAATTTCAAACGGATTTGTCAAGATGATAAGCATCACTAGGAGACCAAGATACTGAGGGTCTAAAAACACAGTAAGCTTCTAACCAGGCAGTCTTACCTGTTAACATATCTAAGTCATGGTATATTTTGCCAAACCTCCAAGACTTTAGTCGCTTTCTCAATGGTATCACAAACGTTATTCCATTAACCGGATGACCATAGTGCTAGCATAAAAGCCATTACATCAGCTGTCAGTCATGGCTACTGGATGGTGCAGTATTCTCAACTTATGCCGTGAAAGAGTACCGTTTGAACCGCTTGCCATTCAGTTCATGCGGCTGTAATTTTTATTATTGTCACAATAAGCCAAGGGACTTGTGACCCATTGACCTATGGCTATGACCAAGGTTGACAACACCGAAACGTAAAAACTCTACAATTTTACCACAAATAATTAAAAATAAATACATAAACAAAAATTAATTCGTAACCCACAAAATTACGAAGAAAATTCTAAAATCTTTTAATTACATCAGCTAATAAAACAAAAAATTGTTTACTGTTGATTAATCACATCAATTTTAATTATTAAAAAATGGTTTACTAAATTCGATTTTGATTGTACCAAGAAAAATTACTTCAAACATTCATGTCGCCAAAACACGAACTGGCGTGACGCACGATCAATTCACGAAGTGATATAGAACAATAGGAAAATTAAAATACAAGAGGCAAACATATCTTTACAAAGAGTGGTACGATTCATGTCCACTACAATGGAGACTTTGTTAATGGTGCATCGCAATACGAATTTTATTTGATTTAGGTCCATTATTATAACTTCCCTTTAGCTAAAGTTAGGATTTTGTTGGAGCGATAAGTAGTTTTTCGTTATAATAATGACGATAATGCTCATTGCTATAACTTGACCTTATAGTACGTGAAAGTTAAAAGTGGTTTTAAGCTTACTTTTAATAACGAAAAACCATTAATAGCTCCAACAAAATCCTAACTTTAGCTAAAGGCAAGTTATAATAATGGGCCTTAAAAACAAGATGGATCTGTTTGTTTCGGTGTCATAGACAGCAATTATCATAAAAAGGGTATATCGATCACCAGAGAATATTATTTACTCGACAATGATTTCAAAGATAAACGACAGCATTTAGTATTTAGCCCTTTCAGTCGGTCAAAGCATAAAAATATTTAGTCTATATACCAAAAATTATTAAATGGAACTGTTATCCCGTGCAGAATATTCTGCAGAATATCCTTTACCTGTTTCTAAACCGAAAGAAATGGCTCGGTTGTACATGATTTGGCTTCTACAGTAAGGAGGTCACCACTAAAACAAATGTTCATTTTAAATGCCATGAGAAACCCTTTTCTTTACTAGGAATAAAAAAAGGATACAAAGCAATAAACTAAATAATTTCAGCTAAAACGTGTGTATATAAATAAATCGCTTTTTTGCCGACCTAATTTTATTATTATCGAAAGGAAACTTTATTAGCGTTACGACTTATATAAATGTTTACAAAAAAAAATAATATTTAAAAGTTTGAGAACCAAGCCTAAATATAAATTGATTCTTTTCCCAAACCAATAACTTCAATCCAAACATCTAACAATCTGGTTGGTGTATCCCCAGCGCTCCTTTAGTTCACACCGAATTGCAGCAAAATCCACAACTTCCATGCATTTTTATTTCAACTGAAAAATGTTATCGCAAACTCATATGTTTCATATAAATAATAAATTAAAATCAATTGTCATTGGCAGCAACATTAAGCCAAAGGTAAGTAAAAGACAGACATCTCTCATTGGAGAATTTTCGTTGACGATGATTTCATCACATGTCCTTAAAATTGTTCTGTTTAACATTTGTAAATCATTAAAATAAGTGAAAAAATATTTATTTTTCACATCTCTCTTCCTTTTTGTTTATTATTTTAAAAACAACAGGAAACATGTAGCAAACAATACCAGTGGGGGTTATGAATATATGAAAAATGAAAATTATAGGGACTTTATAATCGGCAGTGTTACAACTTTAATACCCTTCGCCGTTAGTGTCGGTATGGAAAGGAAATTTGTTGCTTAAATATTTTATAAAAAAAGAAACGAAAAATATCAAAAAATCAAAATACAATTTTTGTATAAAAAATATAAAGATTGCTAAAGGTAGCCAGCCTAGTTATTAGGTTATGTACTTGATATATTAGACTTTAGCTTTGTTCCCAGTTACTACAATTTTGGTTATGTGCTTATTTTTAAGCAACTTGCAAAGCTGGTATTTTTCTGGTAAAATAAATTGAAAATATACATATTAAAAATGAAAGAAAACAAATTATAAATTGAAATAATTTACCATCAAAATTTTGTATAAAATGCAAAGCTTAAATATGAGCCGTTTATTTTGAAAGCGGCATAAGTCACTTTAGTTTTAAATCGATATATGTAAGGATTAGAGCGTATATGTATATTTTGGTTTTACCAAAGCATTTCTATTCTACCAAATTCATGATCATTGGGTAAGTTGCGCTTAACATTTGATTGCAAATTTTTGTAAAAATGAAGAAATACCTTTAAATTGTAATCAATGTATTCTTGGAAATTGACTTATGCCACTTTCAAAATAAACGCCTCATATATACTAAACAATAAGCTGAAAATAATAAAATAGCAGCCAATCACGTTTTGTGATAGAAATTTGCCTAAACTGGTTTATTTCCGCTGCCAGTTAGCACAGTTTACAACATTTTCCATCCTACAACAATAAGAGATAACCACGTATTTTGTTTAGAAAGTTCCATCCGTTATGTAGTGGCCACGATAACTGATCAATGACTGTTCAGAATGACTTATCCCACAATATCCACAGTTGCAGTGGTTCGAATTCTTCGTGTTGCTCCTCTATGGTCTTCTACTTATCAAAGCATCTCACATACGTAAAGTTGTGGTGTTTCTCGGGGGAACAGCGCGATTTATTTTGATATTGAAGTGGTGTGATTGACTGTCGTACACGTCTTCATGGTTTTAAAAAAATTCTAAGAGTTGTGGTAGGTGTGTACACTAGCCAATGCGCAATAAGGGCAAGAACCAGTAGATGGGTAACCGATATTAACAATTTTTTGGAGGAGTATAAGGACGTTAAGCAGTTGAAACCTGTAGAGCACATTGTGTGTCACTGACTGATATTACAAGGCCGCAGACAAGGATGGCGAAATCATATAACATCGCATGGTGTAAACTCGAAGATGTCGTCGGCTTCATCAAGAAAATTCAGTGGCTGAGTGATAGCTACCATATAGGTCTTTCTTTCTTTCCTTTTTTTTTGTTTTAGTTTTAGTTAGCCAAAGAAAATCACAAGGGCGCCTCTGGGTCTCCGAGTGGATGTTCCATTTCTGGTAGAACCCTGCACGGATATAACTTGTCGCAACTAAGTACATTGGCAGTAGTACGGCTTATACCGCCTAGTTAGGTCATTATAGGCTCTTAGTTAGGTAATTTCTGGCTATGTAAGTTCCATCGAACTCCAAATACCTGTCGAATAAATTAGAAGTTTCCTTTTCTTTTTGCTATCGCCTTTATAATTCTAATTTCATAATTATAATTTTTGATAAAATCAAACAGGACCTTGAGTATCCAACAGCGGTGGACAATGAAGATTCGCATAAGGTGCAGCGGTCAGTCTGAGAAGGATCTCCGGTTTTTATTGGACGCTAGAGATGGACCTCTAGCTCTGAAAAGGTAGACCGGTTAATCTCTAAAGGCACTACTAAGGCAAACGCTTCTTGGCATAATTTCCAAGATAGAAATCAAAGAATTTATTGTGTGTGTATGTCCAGCACTGGCTATCACAAGGCCATATACATGTTAAATCTGGAAGCCATAGGAAATCCAGGCCTTAGGCAATAGCTAGCAATTACAAGAGATTCCGTGATGAGAAACAAGGTCGACAGTTACTTGTCGATAGCCTGAAATCACTATAGTCGAGGGTAAAGGCTAGTGTTAGCACAAGACAAAACACAGTAAAGGTAGTTTTAATTTATAAATCGGCTGCCTAAGGAGTTTTAATTTATTAATCGAATGCCTGAATTCATTGACGAGATTAGGGGGTTGAGAAGGGACCCATAAAGTTAATAATTTGATTTGATATTCTTCTTCTTTAATAATAACACAAACAATAGCCCGCTTAAAACTACAAAAACATAGTAGGAGCACATATTTTAGGATTGCTCCTCGTCAAAATAGGATTTTGCCAGATTTCGAAAATAGTCTTCTGTTACCGAAATATTTTAATATTATTCAGCGGTACACTTTTTGCAAATTTGAAAATAGGAAAAGGATACTGGAAATCAAATTGACAGTCTTAATAGGGCTAAAAGTAATGATAATTTGTAATGAGAATCTTTCATACAGCTGTATCTCTAGAACTGTAATATGCAAAAAAATAAAAGTTTTACCAACAACAAAACAACATAAATAGCTTTGGCTGAAGTTTCCATGACCAGTCACTACAGCAGTTATCCAACTTAAGGTATACTGATTATATACAAGCATATTTCTGGCCCTCCTGCCAAGTACCTCTTTGAGCAAAATTGGAGTCTCCGCCTCTTCACGCTTAAACAGTCCAGCCATTATAGAACCTATGTTCGCGCCGTGGTATTGGCTATTGCAACTCTAGGTTCTGTTCCACAAAAATTCACAGCAAATATTTTTTTTTGCTGGTTCACCCACAGCTTTATTTTTGGCTGTACCCAGTTTGGAGTTCTTGTTGCCTTATGAGGTTTATAACCAACCAGTTGTCAAGTGCAATAAGAACCTCTCTACCTTGCAACCGACTTTCTAACAGATAAAATAGATTGTTTCTTAATTTCTAGCAAAGTGCTGAATCTAAGTTTTAGTAACAGTTAAGTATTGGTGAAAGAATAGTTAGAATTACAGCAGCTGCTACTGAATCAATTCAAACATAATCTCCACTTCACTGTTAGTTTTTTCACACCCTGTTTAATTTCATCTTTTATATACAAAAATACTGTCTTTAAACAATTACTAAGTCGTACATTGGTCGAGCACCACAACTCAAGTTTTCACTGAAGGAGCACCCTAAAAGTCATTTTAATTTTAACAGTTAATTTTAGCAGTTCCTAGAGCAGGCTAAAATTATCATACCCTGGCTCCTTAGTTACCTAACTTTAATAGCTTTAAGAATCCCAAAAAGGGCTAAAAAACAATACGTTTGAAAAATGTCTCCAACTGATTATCGAACTAATATGATTCCACTTTTCAAAAATTTCAAAAAACAAAAAAATCTTGCATCATGTCAACACAAGAAATAAACACAATGTATGAATATAAAATGGAAATACGTGTGTGAGTGTTGCGAGAATTTGTGGAAATGTCAGTTAAATTATTAAAAAACTTCAGCAATCAGCAGTTTCAACAAGTTCCTGGAATTAATACAGGGACTTTTAGTTACATTCATTGCAAAAAAAGAACATGATGATAGATATTGTATGTGAACAAATACATTTTTTACGGATAATATTTAACAGGAATTTGTTTCGGTTTGCTCCAAGGATCTATGCGAAATGTAGTGAAATTAAAATTTGACAAGAATTTAGTAAATTTTAGTTAATAATACAGAAAAGTATGAGAATATTAAAGCCTTTAAAAAAAAACAGTTCTATGTCAACTGAGAGCATAAGGCTTCTTTGAAAAGCTGTTTTATATACGGGGTTGCTCAAAGTGTTAGCAATTTCAAGCTGCTGCTAATTTGTTGTAAGCGTCAGTCTATATGATGTACAGGTATCGTTTACGTTGCATCTATCGAAATGGCATTCAAAAATAACAATGCGTTTTAGATAGAAACGAACGAGCTGTGATATTTGCATGAGAACATGAAGCCAGAGAAAATCAAAAGTGCAGTATTTAACACTTTTACGCCTAGAAAATGCAGGTATTTTAAAACACTTTCACATTGGTGGGGTGAAAAATTGCTTTATGAAACCACAGTAACTTACACTCGACGCTCATCACTCTATCTTATTAAAAAGGGCTAAAGTTAAATCAACAAATCGAACAAGAAAAGATTTTAAACACTGCTTTGCCGTGCGTGGACAACTATATAATTCAGCTATCGGGTGGCTGTACAAGGGTATGGCTTGCCGTAACTGAGACTACTGTCCATAGTACGATTTATACTTCCTTATGTTGGTGGCCATTAACAGGCTTCTAGTTTGATATTGTCTCGGCTAGGAGGCTGGCTAATTTAAGTCAAGCGAACTCTGGCTGCCTTTCGATATCTAATCTATACATATAATAAAACTGTAACTCATTTCCTGTCTGTCTGTCTTTTTTTTGTGTTTTCGCATCACGTAAAAACTCCTGGATGGATTTTAACAAAATTTTTATGAGTTACCTTCCTGATCCTGATCCCAATATAGAATACTTTTTTTTCCGCAAAAATATCTCATTTCCAAGAGAAAGTCCAGAAAACACAGTAAAAGTACACCGATTTTTTTACCTATTTAAAGGGACTGCATACATTAAGGCATTTTTTATTTTTGAAAGCAGTATGTTATAAGCAATGTTGCGCAACAGATGGCGCTGTTTTAAAATAACTATTTTCCAGTCTGCCGTTTACAGCATTAATAATAACACTGTCCAACAGCATTTTTGTAACAGAATAGCGACCCTATAATTCTGAAAGGGTATGTTGAGTAGATCATTTCAGTAGAACAAACTTATGTTCCAGCACGTCTGAGTTTTTTTTTTACAGTGGGTCAAAGTTTTCATTTTTTGGTCGAAGGAAGCATTATGCTATATGAAAAAAATGCTGTAAGTTAATGTCTGAGAGAATTCTTATGGTCAGAATTGTATTGTGGATTTGTAAGAGGATTATTTTTGTGGAAGATCTTAGCCCTCTAACTGGTCTCTTTATGGGTCAATTTTACCCTTTTTTCGAGAAAATCAAAAAATATCCTTTAAAAAAGGACATTTAAGGATTAAAATATTCTACGAAAATGTTTGCCGGAAAATTTCAGTGGGGGTCACCAAAGACACCATTGTTGTAAATAAAGGTTTTTACGATTAATTGGCAAAATTACACAGAAAGTGTTAATGTAAATTTATAATGATGCACTCCATTAATAGAAAATTTAAAAATTATAATTTTGATTCTTACGGAATGTGACAACAGACAAAGAAGCCTCGCAGAAGGTAACGAAAACAAGAAGTTCTACAGAAGTATACGATTTTTTCTGTAAAAGCCCTTTTAAGGCAAAAAACCCCTCGGCATATGTTAAATGTGATTGCCATAGGCGACCTAAGACTAATAAAAATTATAGTTGTTTTAAGATATCCTGTGTTGAGGAAGGAGGTTGACAGTTACTGGTCGACAATCTAAATTTACTACGGTCGAGAGTAAAAGCTAGTGTTAGCAGAAGAAGTCTTAATTTATCAGCCGAGTGCCTAAAACCATTGTTAACCGCAGGGGTTTAAAATAAATAAAAAACAATTCGGTAGAATATTTTTAACACATATTTTTTATAGTTAATGGTATAAACACAACTGGGATGAACGACGAACTTCGCGCAGTACGATGAGTCGACAAAAATTAGTTTCATAAATTCCTCGAATATAACACAATGAGAACGAACAAAATTTATAGAATTGACATTTTTATAGTATTTGTTACCAGATAATATATATAGACATATACGGTTTCAACTTCTCTATGTATAAAGATCCAGAATATATATACTTTATGGGGTCGGAAATGAATATTGTAGAAATTACACACGGAATGACAAACTTATATATACCCTATTCGACCTGTGGTGAAGGGTATAAAAATACCCTTAAGTATTAAGTACCCGTTAGAGCGATGGTGACAGGAAATGACATTTCTAAATATCAACTTATCTCGAGATAAATGGAAATTTACAAATACTAATCATGGCCGTAACACAAATCATGCCTTAGAAAAACTTGTACCTTGATTTTATATATTTTTAAAAAATCTTAGTATTATCCTGGATACCTTCTGGGCTGTGTTACAAAATTTTACGATTTACTAAGCGTCTTATATTGTAAGTTTGTTAGTAGTGAAAAAATCCTGTTGCTCTCCCCCTCGCTTATTCACTTTCCCTGTATAAATTACAAACTTATTAAATAAAACTTGTTTATTTTTTCTGAAAACTTTTATTACAAAACCTTTATTTCTTTTCTAATTACGAGTATTTTACAAACACCCACTTAACACGCTAAATTAAGACGATTATTAGAAAGTATTATTTTACAAAGGACCAAAAAAGTAACAAAAAAAAAATAAAATATAATCCCCTTTTAAATGCATCAGTAGTGGTAGAAGTAAGTGAAAATTACTATAAAAGCAATAAAATTAAATAAGAGGAAACTACATAAAAATACTTTCACAGCAATTTATTAAACAACCGCAGAAGACGGTAAAAGTGGAGGACAATGAAATTGTAATTCTCGTACAAATTATGAGCGAAAAGTAACAGAAAAAAGGAAACATTCAAACCAACAACCGCCATTGCTTAAAATGTTTCTTAAGTAGGATGAAAAAAGGATTATATCCCAAAATCCTTAACAAACCCAAAAAAAAGGAAAAACAAAAAAGAGAAAATGATTGTATAGAAAAGGAAAAACAATAACTTGTAAAGAAAAGGTCATGTTAAAGGAAACTAACATGCTTTGCAACAATTATAAGATAATTGAAAAAAGTTGTTGAAAAGGAAACTAACGGCCAACACAACTTACACAAATAAAGGATATTACTCGCATTAAATATAAGCAAAATAAAAGGGATTGTAGAGAAACCTGAACTTAAAATAATACTTTCGCTCAGAAACAAGTCCTTAGACATTAATAAAATATATTTGTGATGCTTAAGGACATACACTTAAGGAGAGAGATAAGAAAGGGTTAAATAAAAGAATTAAACAGATTTCGTTGGAATTGTTCTACAAATATTTACCCAACAAATCTGTAAATAATTAATAAAATATACTTCTTAAGAAACTAAGTTAGAGTATTTGAAATCTTAATGCATCCTTATTGATATTCTGAGTACATAAAGGTGTCACAGGGACATAAGGATTTTAAGGATAAATTAGATATTCGAATAAATAATCAAAACATTTATATAAATGAGAATATTTAAAAATATGAATTTAATAAAAGAACAAGCTAAAATTCCCAAAGAAGGTGCTAGAACAAGAACACATTAGCAGGTGAAGTTAAAAAGGCCTTTTAAGAAAGAAAATATTGATCTGTACCTTTAAACAACGTTTCTCAAGCATTCGCAAAGGTTTCTCTAGTATTCGAAAAGCTGTACTAAATGTACTCCGGTATACATCTTGATTGGTGCTTAACTTGGATAAGCCTTATATAGGGTGGTTAAATTTGTAAGGGCTGATGTTGATTTTCAATAAAAAACAAATTATTTAAGAAATTATTGTCATTTCTTTTTATTTTGATAATATTGGTATGGTTAAACTATATATGGAACAAAATATCGGTCAAATAGCCGCCGCAACCTCGTCGGCACACCCTCATCCACTGGTCCAAATTTTCAATGATGCTGAGGCATAATTAAGGTTCTATGCGGTTAAAAGGACGAATTATCTCACCCCTTAGCTCTACCCCCGGGGGTTCCAATTGTCACTGCAGGAATGGCAAATGCTTTGACGCTGTTCACTCGGGGAAAATAGGGGCACCAGACGCTAGGGTTCCTAGAGCCTAAATCTGGAAGAAAAGGTCTGCGATAAACATTGCGGGTCCTCTTCGAGGCCCGACCAGTGCCCAAAGGACTGGTACCACGGGAATCGGTGGCCCCACAGAGAGCATATCCTCTCTGTGACCGGTTATTGGTGAGGTCCCCTTCGGGGGTACACGTGGTGGTTGCGGTTTAAGATCGATTTATGTAGGTAAGGTGCAAGGTCGATCAAGTGTGCTGTTGCACTCTCAACAGACGGAGTTTGGATAGTCTCCAAACCCTTAACCAGGAGGTTATAATGTGGATCTAGGCTTGCCTTGGAAAGGCTTGCCATATTATATAAATTGCTACTCATTGTGACTGTATCACACACAAAAAGCGATTGGTGGCAATCGTAAAGTGTTGTTATACTACACAATGGGGGCGCTAGTCTACGCCTAAGTTTCACTCGGTGGTAAGATCACCGTGAGGTTAGGCCGAGTAGGCAGGTACTCACGTTAATTTTGTTCCCCCCTTAGCTCTTGAATTGTTGCTGGCTTATCGACGTACACCTTGTCTTTCAAATAACCCCAAAGAGAGAAGTCCAACGGTGTCAAATCTCATAGTCTTGGAGGCCACTTGACATCGCCACCACGTTAGATAAAACAGCCATTGAAATTGTCGCGCAAAAGAGCCATTGTTTCGTTAGCTGTGTGGCAAGTGGCACTGTTCTGTTGAAACCACATATCGTCCACGTCCATATCTTCCAATTCAGTTCACTATAGCGAACACCATTCACAGTAACTGCCTGACCGGCCTCATTTTGGAAAAAATACGGCCCAATGATACCACCAGCCCATAAACCGCACCAAACAGTCACTATTTTGATTTTTCGACAATCACTATTGGATTATCATTATCCCAAATGCGGCAATTCTGCTTATTGACGAATCCACTGAGGTGAAAATGTGCCTCATCACTGAAGATAATGTTCTTCGAAAATTGATCATCCAACGTTGCCATTTCTTGCCACCTTTCTGACCATTGCTCGATTGTGTATCTTTTCATGGTTCAAATTGATTAATTTAATTAATTTTTTCCACTAAATTGGTTTGTCAAAAGAATCTAATTTAATTAATTTGCTTTTTACTAGTTTTGGCAATTTTTACACTGTCACATTTTTTACTTTTTGTTGTCACATTAACACTATCTCTTGAATCTGGGTAAAGCAAAATTTGCAAAGGAAATTGCAAATATGCCTCCATAACCTGTCGGCACACATACTCTCAGGTTACTATTCGTACTAGCAGTAAGAGCAAAACCATCAACAACAACAAAAAACTACAAAAAAAAAAATAAAAAGTAAACGTAAAAATGAACTTCCGCCAAATACCGGAAATGCCAACAAATTACCATTAAAGGGCTGTCTTTTGCAAATGTGCTGCTAAGCAGCATAAATATATTTGTTTGCACGTACTCGTACATATGTATGTATGTGTAGTTGCTACTGCTGCACACTATGCCACTATTTTTAGCCATAGTAATTTTCAAAAAGAGACACATTTTTCTTTTTACCTTTAATATTTTCAGCAACTTACTGACTTAACAACCGAAAAAATAACTTTGGCTCTTTTTATTTTTCCCTTGAGCTTCACTTTGGTGTAGAAAAATTTAAACCCATTTTATCTCCTTTTTGTTTTTTTGTTTATGTTTTATTTTTCTAGTGTTGCTATACCTTGAGCTGTAAATAAAGGTTAAGTAACATAATATTTTCTTTTTCTAGCTCTATACAGTAACATTTAATGCAATTTTACTACAAACTACATAACATTATAAAGTTAAGTTATGATTTTAACTCATCGATATATTTTTTTATAGATTTTATATACAAGACTTCAAACTTTCTTATGACTGCTTTTGAAAAATTACCAGTAACTTGAAATACTGCAAGAGGAAACAGTTTTTACTGCTCAAATTGAAGTGGCGTTAGAGTTGTTAATTTCAAGGGGGCTTACTCGTATGACAAGGGCTCAATGTTGAACTATTTTCACTATACTTTGACTACCTTGGTTCAATTATTCTAATACTATAGAGTTTTTCTCAACAATGTCCTTTTAATATTATTGTTTGAAGGATTTAAAGAAGATTCGATTATGTAAGGCATTGACGATCCTCGCATATAATCATATAAGCTCTTCTGTTAAGCTCATAACGTATATTATTTTAATGCTCTTTTAGTCGAACATTGTCCTAGCCAAGCTTTGAGGGTGCTGTAGCTTAAGTGGTTAGCACGTTGACTACTAAAGCAATGGTCACTAGTTCAATACTCAGCGGTGGCAACATAAATTTTTCTGATATGTATTAATTTCTCTTTATAATAATACATATCACAGCGCCCTCCTTCGCCGGTATTACCACATACATAGCACTAAATCGCCGGCAAAGTAAAATAATTATAAATTGGCTATCCTAGCTTCAAACCAATACGCCTCATGACACGAGAGACGCTGCAACACTCTTCTAAAAATAATCGTAACGTGCAATTGCAGTGTTACCATAAGCGAAGCTTTACTATCACACTAACCATCTGTCTTCTCTACTCCTATCACTTGCCAAAGGAAGTAACACGATTAATATAGGCATTAATTGTCTGAGTTTTACTTCTCTTAAAAAAAAGCTAGGACAATGATAAGGAAAATGTCCCCATCTGTATCATCACATTTAAGCACCTTGATTTCTTTTTTTTTTAAAGAACACTACCTGCGAAGCGTTTTGCTTGTCTGCAGAAAACAATCAGAGCGGGAATTGAACCCGCAACCCACAGACTGATAGTTTAGAGCTCTACCAATCAGTCTATCGAGGCTACCAATCAGTATCACGAGTCCTTATCACAGAATGAACTGAGATTGATGCACTTTACCTTATTTTAATGCTATTTTCGTCAGATATCTCATCGAACATATCAGTCCTTTATTCTTCACTTACTTTTTGACCAAGCTAGGACAATGACATGGGAATTGTTATACATTCTCCTCCTAATTTTTAACTTTTAATTTTAACACTGAAAACAGTTCAAATCGATGGGCTTACTGGAAGAACCGCTTAACCTCGATTTTAAACTTTAACAGGAGTGTCTATGCCTCGCCAAGTGGGAGCAGATTAAAAAACCATCCACAGCTCCTCAGAAAGGAATTGATCCTGCTTGGTTTTAACAGTGAAACAAAAGAGATGTTTACGAAGCACCGTTGTCGCAGGTGCTGGAGGCGTTGGTATTCTAACGCAGTATAATAGCAAAGGAGGTGTTCGGCAGTTTCCTCCTTTTCCTCATCTTGACAACTTCTGCAGAAGTCGTTATAATGGAGACCCATTCTTCTTGCATGAGTTCCAAATAGGCAGTGCCCAGTGACCATTGATATCAAGTTATGTAGTTGTATTTTCGGCAGCCTAAATAGACAGGCCTTTCTTTTCTGATCCAGTAGAAGCCAGATCGTCCACGTTTTTTGGCATGTCGACTCGTTGGAAAATATGGCCTGGGCCAGATTGTAAAGGGCTCGGTTTATCCGATGTCCACAAGCAGAAAGGGAAAATGCCACAATAGACGTCAATCAACACGTCAGCAACACAGTTGCCTACGATAGTCCCATGTCACCGCACCCATTTAAGGGTGACTATTGAATTTTCCGCCATCGCATTTAAGGATGTCCGGCATTCCAGGACTTGATTTGATGTGATAAACATACCTGTTAGGGACGAAATAGCAGCTTTACTATGAGTACAGAACCAGATATCCCTATTAAATATTTTGTGGTAGCTTAGCCAGTTTGCCGCTTTTTTTGATAGCAGGTACTTCCGCTTGAAGGACGTTATAGTCATATGGGAGTCTGAATCACATCTAAACTCCAAACTCTTCTATGTAAACTCCGCCCCCAACCCTATCAATTCTTTTGGAGCCATCCCTGAACACACAGAGTGAACCAAGTGGAGGTCAGGTCAAAGTTAAAGCTTTTTTTGAAGAAAGGCCTTGGGGTGTAGTAGTCTATAAATCCGGGAATGCCATCCGTTATTCCTAGAATACTGGCATGACCCCATAACCCATGGTTCCATGTATCTGTGACATTCAGTTTTATAACTGTTCTTAATGCCAGTCCCCTGGCCAGTTGGTCTGCTGGTAATCAGTTGAGCATGGTAAAGAGTGCCTTCATCGGTGTTGAACTAACGGCTCCTGTTATAAGGATAGCCATGTTTCGTAATACTCCCTCTATAATAGATATGTTAGCTCTAGTGTCTAGTGCTTTTCACCATACGATAATTCCGTAGAGTAAAATCGGCTTGATTACCGCTTCGAGTATTCAGTTTACAATGCTTAGGTTCATTCCCCAAGTTTTGCCTATGGCTTTTCTTCATAAGTATATTGCGGTAGCGGCCTTAGACGATGATTTGAAAACTTCCAATGTTATCAAATTACTGTTCCATAAGTAGCGTGGAAGAGTGTCTAGTCTAAAGCTCAACTTAGTGCCGAAAGTGCTGACAAGATGTTTGCATTGTTTAACATATTGAACACGATGTTGCTCAG
The DNA here is from genome assembly GCA_949628195.1 of Phasia obesa. Taxonomy (NCBI): domain Eukaryota; kingdom Metazoa; phylum Arthropoda; class Insecta; order Diptera; family Tachinidae; genus Phasia; species Phasia obesa. The sequence continues at coordinate 142,207,065 of OX451217.1, forward strand.
AACAATTAAACTTCGAAAAAAGTTTTTAAAATAATTAAATAATTATTTATTTTCTTTTTTTATTCGAGATCTGCTTTTTACGGTAAAAGTTTTTTAAAATATTTACCCAACCATAGCATAATTTCTGCCCCAATAATCCTTTTCAGAAAATGTTCCTTTCTCAACCACTCGCCTGCCACACATCACAAAATTTTATAGTTACTAACTTTTTTTTGCTTCATGTTTCTCTTGTTATGCTATTTGGGGGGCGGGGGCTGGTTGCAAACATTAACGTGTGAAACGTGCAAAAAATACTTATTATATATTTGTTTTTTTTTTTATATTAAACATTAATATTGCTCTTTTAAATAAGCAATAAAAAACCCACAATCTTCTTTAGTTGGTAACTAAAGTTCAAACCCCAATACTAAAAACCAACAACAGAAACCCAAGAATCTCTCAAAAAGTATGAAAAATAACCCACCCAACACCAACATCAAGGAAACAAAAACACAAAAACTGTCAACGCTCAATTTGAACGTGTTTTTGGTGAGGAAAAGGCAAAAACGAAAAACAAAAACAACCCAAAAAAAGACACATTCATAAAATGCAAAGAGCACCTGATGCACTTGTAACAAACCATTAAAAAGAATTTCTTATTCCATGATGCAACTTTCATGTTGTGGAATAATAAGAAGAACAAGGCAACAACAAAAACGGAAAAATTGAAAAAACTTACAACAAATAAAAAAAAAAAACTTTAAAAACTTTATGTTTTACTTTATTTTTCAGTTTGTTGCAGTTTAGTTTTCCTCTTTACTCAATATTGGTAATATTTACTCCTGCAGTTTTTATATTATCAGGAAACTGGTGTGTGTGTGTGTGTGTGGATTTGTGTTTACGGGTATGTGCGTGCATATATATTTATGTATATGTAACCGCGCAGATTGAAAGGGTAACAAAACAACTCTTGCAGAAGTGCCGTTTAAACTTGACCCTTTTTTCAACGTTTTTACGAGAGTAAATGTTGCTAACATACCTGCCTACAGATTATGACCGATTTCTAATTTGGTATTAAATTGATTGGATTTGTTCCGCCAGTAAGACAGTCGGTCGGTCTTCATCGAAAGGTATGACAACAGGATTTATAATCATTTCGGTTCACAAATTACACTTTAAAGAACTCATATTTCGGCCTTAAAAACACTTCGAAAGGTCTGGGGCACTTTTATACGATTTCCCATTAAATTTTACACCCACTACAAAACTGATTAACCCTTTAAAACGGTTCACATTAATACTTAAAAAAATTTTTTTCTGTAATCGACTTACATGTAAGGGGTGATCCATTTGGAAAATTCAAATTTAAAGGAGAATGATGTTTATTATCATTTGAAAGAACATTCTTTGGCATTTATTTTTTGAGGATTATGTCTATCAAATGTTGGCCATTGCTACGTCGCAGATGCTCCATCTGTTGCGTCCAATTTTCGATGAATCGTTTGAGAATTTCGACTGGTAACTGGCGAATGACATGCGTGATGTTTTCCTCCATAGCCTGAATCGAAGCCGATAAACTTTAGACTCTACATATCCCCACAGAAGAAAGTTCAACGGTGTGATATTACACTATATTGGTGGCCAATCGACCCGCCCAAAACGTAAAATTATGTGCTCAGCGAAATGTTCTCTCAATAAATCCATTGATTGATGCGATATGTGGGAAGTGGCGCCGTCTTGGTGAAAACAAATGACGCCGAAATCACGAGCTTCAATTTCAGGCATCAAATAGTCGGTTATCATGGCACGATAACGGTCGCCATTGATGGTTACGTTCGCACCGGCATAATTATTAAAGAAATATGGACCGATGATTCCATCGGGCCACAAACCACACCAAACCGTTGTGTTTTCTGGATGAAGTGGCAGCTCTTGAATTTATTTAGGTTGCTCTTTGTCCCAAATGCGGCAATTTTGTTTGTTTACATACCCATTGAGCCAGAAATAGGCCTAATCGCTAAACAAAATTTGCCTCGAAAAAGTCGGATCTTCTTGGAACTTTGCAAGACCCCATAGAGCGAAGCGATTCAGGCGTAAGTTTTTCCATTATGAAATGCCAAACAATACTAAACAAAAATAACATGACAGCATGACACGACTCACACGTGATCTGTCAAAAAAAGGCTATTGAAAAAAGTTCCTCGAAATGGATCACCCTTTTAGTAAAACCAAATTTTCGAAACTAATTTGACATCGGTATAGTCCGCGGCCATTCCCTTTCGATTCTCCACTCAATTTTATACCAACCAACCCTTAGGTCCCTTTCTCTGTATGCGGTCACATATGAATGCCAATTACATAAAGGACGTACTAATAAGTTTTTTTAAAATCAACCTTTCTTTGTTCCATTTAATTACACGGCTGCTCTAAATCTTTCTTTAAACCCTCCCTTCAGATTCACGCTGTTACAACCGTTAAAAATATTGAAAAAAAAATTAATATAGTTATTGATAAATAACTGTGTGTGCAGGTCAAGTGATGCTGGAAATTGCACTATCCTATCACTAGCACAGCTTCACAGGTTATATAATTTTCATCGTATAAAAATACAACTTAGATAATACTAGATTTCAGTTATTGCAGGACAATCTCAAAAAGGGGTCTTTAAATCGAAGGAATCGGAAGCTGGCGCCCCAAAATCTCTTGTGAAGCTGCTCAACGGCGTACATGAGTGGAACAAGCAGCTCTTTGGTGACATTAGGGCATCCAACTTTATTAACTCAATCGTTACTACAAGGTTATGTATTCTAACGAAACTAGAGAACTTGTTACCGATACCCTCACGTTTTTTATATTTAACACGCTTTTCGTTAAGAGCCCATTCATTTGTGGTCGATTAGCATGTGAATCGCACTACGCATTACCGGGAAAATTTTGTAATGTAGGAAAATTCAAATCAAATGTTTACTTTCCTCCTTCTCTTAACAAAATTTCCTAGTTTTGGAGCAATGTATTGCATGAGAAGGGTAATCACCTTAGTCGTGATCAAAATGAACAAAAATAGGTATACAGGTCAACAGGAAAGCCAGAGCATGCTACGACTAAGTTCAGGCCTTGCATAGAAATGAAATTAAATGAAAATTTTCGCAACAACCGAATCTGTAACCCCAAGACTTATATTTTATAGCACTTTGCCGCTATAAGGAAGAACTCTTTTCTCCCATTCGTTTTTCATTGTTTTATACTCTTTTGCAATCCTCCAAATGCTGTAGACATCCCATCTCTCTTTGAATGTTTGTTAGGATTTCCATCCTATAAATAGACGTTTTTGCGTAGACTTGACCAGTCTAGTAACATACACCCCCTTTTTTCCTGGAAGAATTTTAGGGATTATCCTCTTTTCTCCGTGCAAGGCTTTATTGTCCATCTCTAGTCCACGGAAAGTTCACTCCTCTACATTATACTCCTCTGTCTTACGAGTACGTATAAATACCGCAAACTGGCGATTCTGGTCTGCCTAAATAGAAAATTTCTTGACAACGTCTAGAGGTATGACTAGCTCGTCATCACAGATGAAATGAGAAGTACACCTTAAGCACCATTGGATATCATTCTGCATTTACTTCCCATTGTCGTTTTTGTGATAGAAATTTGCGGCAAGAAGTGTGCTCAGACTTTTTGAATAAGGGCTGGCAGGTCAAGTGTTATAGAAAATACAATGTCGATCATAATAGACCGTTTTCATAAGCCTCTAGGCTGACGGATTTTAACTGAGCTTGATTTCGGCACATTACCCTCCTCTTACTCCGAAAAAGGATGATTGCTTGCAATCTAGTAAACTGTACGATTTGTCACGGAAACCGTTGCAGGAGTTAACATTCTCGAAGCTACTTTTCGTAGATCGTACCGGCTCCTACTTGAATGTAGTGTATTCGAGTCGGAGATAATAGCGTTGCATTTACAGGTGATAGATGGTAAGTACCATTTCTATCTACTTTCTTTCTAACATATCACACACACACAATTTCTCCGTTTTGAGTATTTGTAACTGATATCTATTTATTTAGAATCGTTTTGAAGCAGCTTTATATTCTTATGGTTTTCACTCGCAGTAGTTTTTTTTAAAGGAGACCAGTACATGATTCTGTACTCGCACTTGGCTTAGGAAAATCGTAATCTCGAGTGTTAATAATAATTAATTTTCTGTCAAGGGACAGCTGATTTTAAAATTTAAAAAATTTTAATTTTTTTTTTTTAATTTATTAAATTGCATTTTTTTGGCTCTCGCGAATTTGCACTTTTTTAGGAAAATATAAAATCCATTTTAATAAATTAGTTAAACTAAACTAAATCTGGCGAATGAGTCATACGATTTGTTCTCGATTGCAAGCACTAACAAAATTGAAATCACTGAACCCTATAATATGCCCCCTTACCCCCAACTAGTTTTCCTACTACCACCGGCTTAAGTTTATGTCCTTAGGGCTATAAATCGTTCTCCTCTTTTTAACCTAATTAAATAACAATTTCACAGTTAAACTAATCTCTTTTCTAACACAATGTTAATGACCTCTAATACACCAGCTGAAGTCCTTCAAACTGTAATTTAAAATACCGTTACTAATTTATTAAAATTCCCCCGAAAAATAACAAACAAACTTTTAAAATTATAATGCAGCCAGCCCTCTGCCCCCAAACAGCCTTTTACAACAATGAAAAAAATACTCATTTGAACTTCTTGCTGCAAACAGCAAGAAGAAGCAACCGTTGTAAAAAACACTTGTTACAAGGGTTACTAAACAAACAAACAACAACAGCAACAACACAAAATGCAAAAATATAAAGTAACTTGTAAAAAAACTGCAGCGAGAAAAAAATAATAAAATGTTAATGTAACTTTTCGTACAATTACAAACAATTTGCAATTCTTGGTGACTTTTTACTACTGTCGAACCCATAGGCTAAACAACAACAGCAACTACGGTAGCAACAACAAAGAGAACATAAAATGTCACAAAGTTTTATGAACACAACCGTGAAGTTGCCAATGATGTTGATGCCTGCCTAGTCGCTGGTAACAGCAACATTTAAATGCCTAAACGAGTCCTTGCCAGTTACCTACAACTATGTCATGCAGATGAAATCAGTGGTGATCAAATGGTGACAATGATGGGCTACGAGTATTATTTTATTCTTTAAAATAACTACATATTCTTAGTCTATAGGAGTGCAAGTAGTCAAAAAATTGGTTCTTCTTAGGCGAATATAGTCATGATTATTAAGGTGGTTAGGGAGTTCAAATGTGTTTCAAGCTTCTATAAGTAAGTTTCGTAATTTTTATTTTAAACCAGCTGTGCCCACACACGTTGTGTGCGTCCTGACAATAATTTGTTTGAGTTTGCTTTAAAAGTAATTCACACCAAATTTTAAGACTTTTTCGTATTTAGTTTATATAAAGGTAACCATTCCTGGATAAAATTCTCTAATTTATATAAAATTCTAAAATTATTATAAAGCTCTGCAAAAGTTGTTTAAAATATTACAATAACAATGTAATTCTACAAAGTAAAAATACAAATTTTATTCAGTTGGCTATTTGGCAGTAAAAAAATCATATTTAGTCATTATTTTAAAACAGCGCCATCTGTTGCGCTACCGTGTTTAAAATATCCCACTTTTAAAAATAAAAGATGCCTAAAAGTATGCAGTACCTTTAAATCAGTAAAAAATCGGCGTACTTTTACTGGTTTTTCTCCACTTTCTCTTGGAAATAAGATATTTTTGCGGAAAAAACGTAACCTATATTGGAATCAGGATAATAGGGTACCTCCTTACAAAACTTTGTTAAAATCCATCCTGTAGTTTTTACGTGATGCGAACACAGTCAGACAGACAGACAGGAAATGAGATACTGTTTTATTATATGTACTAGCTATGCCCGCCACGTCGTGGGCGTCCTGACAAGATTTTGCTCGATTTTGCTTTGAAAGTATTCCACACCAATTGTAATACTCTTACTTTTATAGTGCTTTAGTTATGGTTTATGTAGTTACTTTACACAAAGCTACCCTTCCCTGGATAAAATTCCTAAAATTTATAAAAAATTCTAAAAATTATTTTAAAGCTCTGCAAAAGGTGTTAAAAATATTTAAATAACATTGCAATTCCACAAAGTAAAAATACAAATCAAATACAAATTTTATTCAATTTACGCCTAATGTTGCGCAATAGTTTTTAAAATATCCAAGTTTTAAACCGAAAATTTCAGTACCTTTTAATCGGAAATTGCGTTATTTCACTGCTTTTTTCCATTTTCTATTAGAAATGAGATAAAGTATCCTATATTAGAATCTCTAATAATCGAGTTGAATCAGGATGCTAGGGTACCTCCTCACATAATTTTGTTAAAATCCATCCAGTATTTTTTACGTGATGCGCACTCAAATGAAAAGCAGACAGGCAGACAGACGGAAATAACTTACTATTTTATTATATGTATTTATACAGATGACGACATGTTTTGCTCTTGGTAAATCTAAATACATATAAGATAATTAGAATTTTTTAAATTTATACGTTAATTAATTTTTTATGGGGATGGTATGGGAAATGCCATGATCACCTTTCCAATGCAGCCTACGTTTTGAAAGACTAGGTATATTATTATGACGGTTATTTGTGCGAAATATCAAAACTCTTTCTATTATATATCTCTAGGTAAAATATAATTTTCAGCTTTATATGAAAGCTACCACACCTGCTAATCAAATCTAGCCACTATGCACATTAATGAGGTAGTTAGTTGCACACAATTTGAGATTATACCTATTACAGGTCGCAAGTAACACGAAATATTTACTTTGTTTGGAAAATTACCACGCCCATAAACAAACACAACCTATTTTACCCAACGCAAATTTGGTAACAATCTGAGAAAGTTCCAGGAAGATCAGTCCACTCGTGTAGGCAACTATAGCTTTCCGACCAACAAACAAACACGTTTTGTGCATTTTATATATAAGTATATTATCCTACACTTCATCAATGTAATGAGAACCGCAATGGAAATTGCAGAACAATATCTTCATTTCCCCAGATTGTTCTACTATATTTACCACTCTGCGTGCTAATAGTTCGCGTATTATGTTTTCCTCTAAATTCGAATTAATGGTTCTGAATACTTACTTTCTCTCTAATAATCGAGTTCTACGTAGCTGTTGAGTAGGACAGAATTCTGTCAGATTTTTTTTTTTGTGATTGAATCGAACGACTGTGTAGGATGGTGAATCCTGGCCTTTAGAAAACATCGCTGATATCACAATTAACAATGTTAACATCTACAGTTCTATCTATCCTCTATTTTATTTATTACATCAAGCATATCATCCATATATTTCTAAAAATTTTTGAGGTTTTAAGGGCCAGGATTTACCTTTTTTAATTTCAAACTCACTTGACTTGGAATCGAAATTTAAAAAATAATTCAATTATTGTTTACTCAAGCCGGGAAACAATGCATTTGGTATTAGCTAAGGCTAGCTTAAGAAGGGTTGTGCCAGAAATGGTACATCGGAGTCCCGATGTACCAAAAAAAACAAAAAACATGGAACCAAAGAATTAAATGTTTAAGATCTGCTGACTAGTCTCTTACTACTGCAAACAATTGTTTAAAGTTTTCTTAATGCTACCAACAACAACAATACTAACATTAATCCCAAAAGGGATTTATAAAAAAATAAAAAATAAAAAATAAATTTTGCCACAATATTATTTCAAATGGTGTAAGAAAAAACAGAGTTAGCGGGAAATAAGAAAGAAAAAATAACAGTCATGGAAGTTATTTTTATTCCATTTTGCCTCCAGTTTTGAATGATTGACTTCACAAGAGACAATTTGCCTCTGCCCCTAGTATTGATACAAATAATTTTGTTTGTAATATTCTGCAAATACTTAACGAAAGGGTAAGGAGAAAGAAATATAAATAACTTTTTTTTGTTGTAATTTATTGGCAACAGTTTGAGGTATAATTTTAATAGTAAAAAATTTTCACAATGTACTTACAATTTGACAAATTGTATACTTGAGACTTATTATGCAATAATTTATACTTTGCAAACAGTTTGCTAATGATATGACTTTTTTTCTTTTATTTTTTTTCTTTTTTTTTTTGTTTGAAGAATTGTTTAAGCTAACTAATGAAGGTTTATATACTTTTTTCCTTCTTACATTTACGGAATGTAGTTTTGAAAAGTTATAATGACTAGCTGGAGGTATTTAAAAGTTATTAGCAGCAGAAGAAGTGAATTTCATATGGAATTATATATTTGGCAGGTCTATTTGTTATAAATGTGCAAACAAATTAAAAAAATTCTCTTTTGTAAAGAAAACTTTCGAATAGACAAATAACTTAAAATCGTTAAAAAATTATAGACTTAAAGATTTTTTTTTTCAAACTGAAAAACCGTGTTTTTAACAATCTCAGTAAGAGTTCACCAAGGTAGCATATTGGGACTCATTTTTCAATTGTTGTATTCAATTTAGCAAAATGGTTTAAGAAATACTCATAATAAAACAGTAACTCATTTCCTGTATGTCTGTCTTATTTCCAAGAGAAAGTGGAGAAAAAGCAGTATTCAGTACCGATTTAAAGGTACTGCATACTTTTAAGGCATCTTTTATTTTTGAAAGCAGTATATATTAAGCAATGTTGCACGCAACAGATGGCGCTGTTTTAAAATAATGAGGAACTCATTTTCTATCTGTCTGTCTTATTTCCAAGAGAAAGTGGACAAAAGGCAGTGAAAGTACGCCTTTCTTTTACCGTTTTAAAGGTACTGCATACTTTAAGGCATTTTTTATTTTAGAAAGCAATATATTTTAAGCAATGTTGCGCTACAGATGGTGCTATTATGAAATAATGAACAACTCATTTCCTGACTGTCTTTTACAGAGCTTGTTTTACAGAACAATGGTTACCTATATATAAAGTAAATTCCTTGGAGTCTTAAAATTTGGTGTGGATTATTTTTTAAAATCAAAAATGTGTGTTGTCACAGCTACTCTTCAAATATAATTAATTAAAGTAATAAAAGTTAAACTTTCTAAATTTTCGGATTGTAATTCAGCAACATCGGATCATTCCTTTGGAGGCTGCGGGCCATATTTTATCGGCTTTAATGATTCTCTTTTTTTTGTCAAATAAATATCAGACCGCGACAGGTAGATCGCCAGGAGTTCATACAGATCTCGGGTGTCAATAACCCCCTACTAAGGGCGACTTTTTGTTTGTTAGGTTGATTGGGTTTTTGTGCTTTAATTTTTATTAAAGATCTTTATAGAAAGCCTATGACCTACAGGGTACCCACTGGTAAATAGGAGCAGTTAAAGGGCACATAGGGGGTCAATATTTTTTTGCTTTAGTCTGACCATTCTTACTCAATACAGACAGCAGGAAGGTCCTAAATTTAAAAAATTTAATACAATTTAAAAAAAAAAAATTTTAAATTAAAATTTTTTTTAAATATTTACAAAAACTTTACAAACCATTTTTAAACGATATTTTTACAGAAAAATGTTTGAAAAGAAAATTTTTTAAAATTTTCCAAAAAATTTTCGAATAAAATTTTACAACAAATTTAAAACGAAAAATACTTTTAAAAAAAAAATTTACAAACAGTTTTCGAAAAATTAAAAAAATAAATATTTCTGTAAAATTTAAAATCATGACTGTGACATAATATTTTTCTTAATATTAAGAATATATGCAAGGTATATTTATCTTACTAGGTAGTGTCATCCGCCCAGCTGATTTAGTAGTTCGACATGTCAAAAGTTGTATGTGTTCAGAAATTTTATAGTGTAGAAGTGAGAAAGCAATAAAACACATACACGCCTTCTCAATTTGCTTATATGTTTTTTGACATTTCGAACTACAAAGCAACAACAAAATGCCATGTTGTTCTTGCATTGTTGTATTTGTTGTAGGGATGCCACTACCTAGTAAAATAAATATACCTTGAATATATGTATGTATATAGAGTGACATATTTTTTTAAATAGATGAGATTTTTAAATAGATGAGATCTCTGTTTTAAAAACTAAATGCATTAAACACATACACAACATCAGGATACCGACTACAATGCTACATAGCTACATGGCTATACGACCACCGTTGTGGCTGTCGTCATTTTAGGCTAATTTCTATTTTTCTAGGCAACAATTTTATTTTATTCAACAAAAGAAAATGTCACAAAATTTAAATTACAAATTCATATACAAACAAAAAGTGTTGGCGAAAATATTTATAATTTTTTATAAAAGTTATTTAATTTTATAAAAGCAAAATGAGTATTTCTACAACAATGTCAGAGTTTACGATGTAGCTTCAATATCATTAAGTAGCTGCCAACACGACGATCATTGTAGCCAACGGAATTGGTTTTCATTTAGCTGCTTCGCCGCTGTCTTCTATTTCTTTAAAGCATAAATAATGAGTTTTTTCTTATACGACGTATTTTAATTTAAGTAAAGAGTCAACACCATGGATAATGCTGTACATGTCTGTATAAATAAAATCATCGTGGTGAAGGTTATAGAAGATTCGGCACGGCCGAATATAGCTCATTTACTTGTTTTTATTTTTTTTAATATGTTTCAGATTTACTGACATTAAAATTATATTTGAAAAATTTTTCTTTATTACAAATGGCAATATAATTTGATGCAAATAATTTTATTATACCCCAATTTATACATTTTTCTACCTCTATTTAAAAAACACTTTTATTGCTTAATATACCTCAAAATTATTTACACAATTATCTCTAATATCTCATAAACATAATTTGACAATGCCACAATTTGTACTCTGCCTAACGGTAGGCTTTAATTCTTTTTATTGCTATCCCTGTTTATAGGCAATTAATTTTCCAACATCCTTACTAATTTCTGTGTGCAATAAACAAAAAAAAAAACAAAATGCAAGGAAAAACTTTAACAAACTTAACAACAAACGAATACGACATTTTCTCAAACCACAAACTATCCAACTGTGCAATATTCAGACAGTTTTTAAGACGTCGTCATTTAAAATAATAGACAAAGTCTCAAATATGCGGTTTTACTTAAAATGTATCAATATTATATGAGCATATAAAACCAAGTAAATAAAAGCAACAATAAAAACAACAACAGCAAATTATAGAATTTCTGCTTGTCAAAAGCAGCAACAAATTTCAGCATGAAATGATTAAAAACTTGGGTTTGCCTGAGCAAGAACCACAAACGGAAACCACTTAAATTAGAATTAAAGCAAATTTACTGATGTCTATTGGACATAAAAGTAGCACAGATAGTTTAACGGGAAATGGTAGGTGCAATTTACAGTGGTTTGCAAGTGTAAAAATTTGGACAATGTGGAATAAATGCAAATAGCATATGAAGATTGTGCAATTTATCTATACATATAATAAAATAGTAACTCATTTCCGCCTGTCTGTCTGTCTATCTGATTTTCATTTGTGTTCGCATCACGTAAAAACTACTGGATGGATTTTAAAAAAATTTTGTGAGGAGGTACCTTAGCATCCTGATTCTAATATAGGATACCTTTTTTCTGTAAAAATATCTCACTTCCAAGAGAAAGTGGAGAAAAAGCAGTAAAAAAACGCAATTTCCGGTATAAAGCTACAGAAATTTTCGGTTTAAAACTTATATATTTTGAAAACTATTGCGCAACAAGCTGTACAAGCTGTACTAAACGTCAAAATTAATTTACCACGATATCATGTGAGTCAAAACCTTACGCTGTCTGCGCTGGGTGCTATATAAAGATATATATCTGTGTACACAAGCACGAAATGCATACTACAGACACATATCTCATCGAAAACTATAACAAACTCATTATGTTTTGCCACAAGATTTACTGCGGCCATGCAGTCTATATAATGTTTGATAAATAATTATTAATAGAAAAAAATTGTGAGTTTTTGTGTAAAAATTATGTTTTTCTTTCTTTCTTTCTTGTAATGCCAAATTAAAACTCCCTGCACAAAGTATGCAAATCCTCTTTCTTTGATAATAAATTTTGTAATTTATATTTTTTCTTTAATACTTTGAAAAAATCTCAATACTTGCAGTGCTCAAGACCACAGTGGCACCTTGTCTTTAGCAATATAAAACAATAAGACTTTCGAACATTAACAAAGTGTTATTAACATAGTAAATGGTAGCATAATAAAGTGGCTCCATTAGTCCTATAAAATACAAGAAACTCTATGGAAATAACTATAACACAAATACAAAAACACGCACACACACACATACACACGCACACACTCACACACACACACTCTATATACATACACACATCCATTCACATATAGGGGAGACACAAAAGATTGAAAAAGGATAAAATGTGTTAATGGGCAGACGAATAATAACAACAACAACAATAACAGCAGCAGTAGCAGGACAACAACATTAACAAATAAAAGTTTTTGAAAACCACAGAAATGATCATCTCACAACAACACATCCATCCATACATACAAAATAATTTATATAGAAAGTTTTTGGGACAAATGAAAATAAAACTAGAGAAAGGAAAAAAAGACGTATGAGTGTTTCTAATTATCATAGAAATTAGAATTCCTTATAAAAAAATGTTTGCGTGATTGTTTCTTTGTATGTGTATTTCATTGTTCGTTGCTTGTTAAAAAGTATATTTTTTATATATTTTTTTGTGTATTTTGTTTGCAACATAGTCCAACTCCCTATACAATCTTCACTCAAACGAACCAAAAACGTTTTGCAGCCAGTGCTGCTGTTGTTGCTGTTCTTGTGTGTTTTTTTTTTTTTTTTTGTTTTTAATACCAGCATGTTTTTAGCCATTAAATTGCAACTTTTCCTTGTCACAAATTGACTTAATGATGCTTTTGGTGGTGTACTTCCGGCATTTGTTATGGACTAATACATGCTTGCACTCATACTTATACACTCGAATTTACATACACTGACGACACATTTTGTACATTAAAAGTCGTTGCTGTAAATGCGTTTGTATTGAAGGTTGTTTGTTTTGTTTACCGGTGAAGGCTAAGTTGGTATAATGGTACTTGTTGTGTGGTACATTTTCAGTGTGCAAGGTGCATAAATTAGTTTTCCTTATTTTTTATTTTGTAGATGATAAAGATAAGCTATGACTAGGTTCAACATTTATACATTTAATAAAATAGTAACTTATTTCCTGTCTGCCTATCTGTGTTCAGGATGGATTTTAATTAAATTTTGTGAGGAGGTACCTTAGTATCCTTATTCCAACATAGGATACTTTTTCTCCCAAAAGAGAAAGTGTACAAAAAGCAGTGAAAATACGCAGTTATTTTAGTAGGGAAGAGACCCTTTATAAATTAAATACATAAACCATAACTGAGCACTAACCGATATGCATAGTTTAAGCATATCGGTTAGTGCTTCAGTTATGTTTTATGTATGTACTTAATTTAGTGGAGATGAGAACCTTAAAGTAAAGTAAATACCTAAACCATAACTGAGGCACTAACCGATATGCTTAAACTATGCATACCGGTTAGTGCTTCAGTTATGGTTTATGTATCATGTTAATTTAGTTGAGATGAGAACCTTAAAGTAAAGTAAATACATAAACCATAACTGCATAACTAGTGTGGATTGCTTTCAAAGCTAAATCGAACAAAATATTACAAAGGCACTAACAAAGTGGCGGGCATAGTTAGTCTAGTAATAAGTTAAATATGCAAACTATGTAAATGACTTTTATGCATTTAATGTATCGGGTGTTTTTTTATCTGTTGGAATAATTTTTTTCTTATGATCTAGTAGATAATTTCATGGCATTTATTTTTTTAATATGTCTTCCAGCATAATTACATTGTGGCTACGAGTTATGTTGTCCATTCGATCATTCCAATTTTAACTCTTTTTTCCGAAAAATCTATCCGTATAGCTTCAATGGTGGCTTATATATACACTTCTAACACATCAAAAGTATCTGGGTTGTAGGCATAAACCAATTACTTAATATAGCCCCGCAAAAAGCAATACAGAGGCGGTAAACCACACGAACGAGGGGGCCTGGGAACAGCATCATTTTTGGAAATAAAGTTGTCACTAAATTGATTTTAAAATAAATCGATTGTTAAGCGCGCTGTATGCCAAGTTGCGCCATCTTGTTAGAACCAAATGTTGTTGATATTTAGCTGCTTAATTTTTGAATAAAAAAAATTCGGTCAGTATGGCTATATAGCGCTCGTGATTCATCGTAGAAGCAGGTTTTTGCCCATTTCGAAAGAAATAACGACCGATAATGGCAAAAAGTCAATTTTAGTGCATGTAATTCCTTAACGACTTCTTTGCTCCAAATATGGACATTTTGTTTAATAAACATTTAATCAGAAGTAAGCTTTATTATTTAACACAATTCTTTTGATAAAAACGCTCATCTTCGACCAGTTCCGAATGAGCCTAATTAACAAAAATGACACAAAAACGATGGTCGTTTAGCTTCAATTCTTGTACAAACTATATTTGATAGCCAAGTTTGTTCCGAAGAATGTTCTACGTAGTTGAAGGGCACAGGCCAACAAGTTGAGAACGGCTACGAATCGGCATTTATTTCGGCGCTACAGCAGCAATATTCTCTACACTACCCACATTTTTTTTTTAATTTTAAAAAGACACTACCTCTGCGAAGCTTTTTGCTTGTCTACAGAAAACACCCAGAGTCTTTGGTAGGAATCGAACCCACAGCCTCTAGACTTATAGACTAGCGAGCTACCAATCGGTCTATCAAGGCAACATTTCTTTATCTTGTTGATGGTTTTGAAACGAGAAGACTAAATTTAGTGGACAAAGGATCAACAACTGCACGAATTACTTTCTCATTAGGCCGATTATTATATTGGCCGTAAAATGGATGAAGTGCTCTATTTACTTTGAGAATAGAAGTAAATTTTCACAATTTGGAAGCGTTGTTCAGGCGTTAAACGATTCAAGATAACTTGCCGTTAGTGAACAGATCGTTAATGAACAGCTGTAAAACCGTAATTATTCATATCGATAATACTCATGCAGTTAAAAAAAAAACCGATATCATGCCAAAGAGTGTTATTGGGAGAATAGATAGATTAGTGTTTGCTGACATTCGTTTTCTTTTTTCTTGGACCAGCACTCAAGGGATGACCCCTACTCATACAATGCATTGTGTCAGGACTAGGAAATTAGGGTATGGGATGAAGGGTAGAGGGAATAGTGTTTATTGACATTCGATTTATATTTTCTCAAACTGACAGGACCTTTATGGAAAGATGATTTCATATACGAACTGTTTGGCTAAAAAATTATTTTTTTTTATATTGATATTCAAATATTCAAATGGTTGAGTTGTTATAGAAAAGCATGTTGTACGCAAAAATATACGAAACGACTTCTCTGATCTCATAAGAGTATATTCCATGGTAGTAACAATAAAACAGCGAAACAAATCCCACATTGCTAGCGGCATTATCGGTCCTTATTTCTTTCGAATTGAGCCATACTGAGCAAAGTTTTGTTTTCAAAAATTAATCAGCTACACATCAATAACATTTGGTTTCTACGTAACTTGCCATACAGATCGCTTAACAATTAATTTATTGTAAAATCAATGTTTTGGAATGTCAATAGAGATTGTTCGCCCTTTCCCACACACGGTTAAGTAGCTTCAAAACCGACTTTGCAGCACCGGCCCACACATGGGTTTCCCTGACCTCATTAGAGCACATTCCATTGTAGTGACGATAAAACAGCGAAACATATGCCACATTGCATCCATACAAAAGAGGTAATAAAGATTATTCGCCCTCTCCTAAGCGCGGTCGAGTAGCTCCAAAACAAATTTTGGAGCACCGGCCTCTATTCCATTTTTGGCCGTCTGTAGGTGTTATTAATAGTAAGAAGTTGAGATGGAGTGAAGTATCTATTACAGCATTTCAAAAATCGAGACACTTGAAAGATGCTTCTAACTTTTTGACATTGACCGACTGTTCAGCTAAATAACGAATTTACCCTTCGTGCTGCAAATTACTGGACACTCGACCACAAATTAATGGACTCTTTATAAAAAAAATAGTAATAAGAATAAGCTTGTGGGTAAATGAAACATATTTTCTGAGTTCAAAAAATCTTATTCCACAAATCTAACGAGGAATTTAAGTAAGTCCCTACTATCACCGATGATCTGCTCCGAAAAGCGATCTAGTAGTTAAACATTAAACTTGAGGGGTCTGGCCCACACACGAAATTTCATTTTAAGTTAGATATAATTGGTATAAACAGTAAAAAGATAAAATGAAGTGACGTATCTGTCACCTCGCTAAATTATTGTTATCCTAAAAACAGCAAAACCTTTTATTTTTCCAACACTTACATCACTTATTCCTGTGGAATGGTGTTATTAAACACTATAATTGCAAATTCACAAGTAAAAGATATATTTAGCAGGTAACAGGTACTTTTAGCAAAATACATTTTGCATCCCTGTACATTATTGTTTTTTTTTTTTTTTTGTTTGTTTGTATATGTCTGTGTAGATTTGCAATTGTTTGCTGCGAGCATTAGTTAACGGTTTAGTTTGAGTAGTGTTTTTAGAATAGTATTTGATCCCTGCGGTAATATAATGATGTGGTAATAGGTCTCAATGTGGTTATTTACACGCAAAAGTTTTCAAAAGCCATCTAACAATAACAACAGCAACAACAACAACAATACACTTTTATATGGCCAATTTATTTTCTAATTTTTCCCCATATCACTATTTGTTCAATAGAGTTTTAAAAGCTCGAATAAGATATCACTTGTACTATAGTATGTTTATTGAGGTTAGTAATTTAAATAACTTGTGTTTGTGCACCGCAAACTACTACAATCAAACAAAATAAACTTTAATTTGCAAAATAAACAATTTTAATCCGGTAACCATAAAATAATTAAAAATTCTCTTTAGCTTTGAGATTTAGGTAAGGATGTGATTGTTTTAATGGAGCCCTAAAGTAGGCAACTAATTTACATATTTAAGCGAATGTATACATGTATGTGTGTGTGTGTGTGAGTGCTAATGACTTTTGGAAACAAGTGTTAAAATAAAGGGTGCCATCGAAATTTAGGCAATATATGATTTTTTTTTTTATAGGAGTAGTAACACTCAGGCAATCATGCCTACCAATAAATTGTGTTATTTTTTTTTAGAAAAGGAATAGAGTATTGGTAAGATATGGGGTTAATTAAATGACTAGAGACAAGCTTCACTTGGCAACACTGCAATTCCACATTATATATTATGTTTAGAACAGTGTTGCAGCGCCTCTAGTGTCAAGTAGACATGTTAGTTTTGAAGCTGTATAGCCATTTTATCAAATTTAGTTTGCTAACGATATAGTGCTATAGATTAATACCAAATCAGGATAATATGATATATTCTAGAAGGAATATAAAAAAACCTAATACATATCAGAAAAAAATGTATGTTAAGAATGGTATCCCGCTGCTGGGATAAGAATCCGGCGACGTAAGCTAACGTAAATGCTTAGTAGCCGACGTGCTAACTTACTAATCTACAGCACCTTCAAACACGGCTCTTTATAATCACTTTTTTATGGAAATATATTGAGCAAACGGTTTCCACAGCTTAAGTGGCATACACCACCATTTGTTAACAGGACCTCCCGTTTTTATATAGGGTTCTGTGTAGCTGGACTTATTATTTCCATTACTGGTAATTTATGAAATCAAATTTTAATAAACTCAAGCAGGACCGTCAGAATCCGATAGCGATGATCAAGAAAACCTCGACAGATGTGAAGAGCTTAGACTCTGAAGAAACTCCAGATTGAATTGGCCGGATGTGATGGACACGAATACATCTTAAGAAAAGGATATGTAAATCTCTAGAAACTATAATTCAATATCCTCTCGGCACGAGGTTCAAGAAGGTGCTTGGATATAATCTTAAGTATCTTAAGCTGGATAACTGCGTTGGTGACAGGTCGCGGAGGCTGCAAGTATCTTCTGACCCTGATCAAAATAAAATAAGTTGATACCTAAAGACTTTGCCTGAAAGAAGCTAAGACGGTAGCGCACATTGTGTTTAAATGTCCAACACCTATTCGCATAAGGCTTAGGACCACGGGCAAACACACCTTAAATGTGGACACCTTAGAGGAGCATTAGACAAATACAATAGCAATTACAGGATACACTGTGATGAAAAAGAAGATCGACAGCCTGAATTTCACTGAGTCGAGAGTAAAGGCTTGTATTAACACAAGGCTTAATAACTGTAAGGTAATATTAAATCACAATCTGGTGCATGATATCAAAGTGGACTGAAAGGGGTCGAAAACGGACCCATAAACACTGCTATCTTCTTCGATATACCCCCTACATTAAAAAAGTAGTTTAGATTAGCCAATGGTATTTCAAGAGCCTTTCTTGTTTTTCACTATTGGGACTAAGCAGGATTAACTCCTTTCTGAGGAGCTGCAGTTGATTTGCCAACCCACTGCTACTTGGCGAGGCATGGATATTTCACCGATTGCTTGTCTTGACCAATGTGCACTCTCTCTCTCTCTCTCTCTCTCTCTTTATCTCGTCTGTGTCTGTCTGCCTCACTGTATTATTTTTCACCCGAACTCTTACCTATCGCTGCATCTTACCACTTTTTTTCTTTCTGTCCTTTTCTTTCTTTTTCCTTTTCCTCTCTTTTTTAATGTAACACAAAGAGACCAATATGAGGACCCAAGTGAGCTGCATACACTGCTACCTGGTTAACTTAACCTAACCATAGGTTCGACCAGTTGGAATGTCCCGATGACCACCTGCCCTGTAGTTGAATATAACCCGCCAGTATCTCCATTCCGTAAGAACCACCTCGCCCTAGTCACTTAACCTATCAGGCTAAACTGTGTCGCATCCCCACAATAGTGTAGGTCTTAAAATAACTTTTGACTAAATATTTGAGTCTGTGTGTTCATGCATGGCCGGGCAATTGCAGCGAAGGTGTTGAACTGACGCTTCATACTGTTCACACGATATCGAATTTTTCTGAGGATCAGTAGCGCATTCGTTCTTTCTTTATCGAGTAAATGTGTCGAAAATTTCTATCGACGCCTTAAGATTATGTCGAAGAGTTTCGCTGGTTTTTAGTGTTGTTCATAGACCTTCTTTGCGAAAGAATGCAATGATGATACTAAGACTATTATTATTTCCTTTTTTTTAACAACTTTTATAAACTTCCTTTGGAACTCGGCGTGGCAAATCCGACTTTCTCAATTTTCACGGAGTTTCAATATTGAAAAAATTCCCAAAAAATATTTTTATCTTTCAAGGACTTTAACTTCTTCCTCAAAAATTATCCTTATTTCAATTGCTTTTGTTTAAAATGTTAATGACTGCTTTTTAAAGTTCCATAAACTTTATTTAAGTGCTGTGTGATTATGTCATAATTTTTAATACCTTTTCGTACACATTCTTACACACATATTTAGGGATTTTAATATTTTCTTAAGCAGAGTTAAATTTATTTTTTCATCCCCCTACTCCTCAATACTCGTTGTAACATCCTTTTTATTTAATATTTATTTACTCAGCACAATATCTTGTTAGTTTTCTTTCTTTTTCTTTCGTGATGTTTTCGCATAACATTTTTTTATGAAGTTGTAAAATAAAAATTAATTACAACTAAAAGTATTTTTATTTTTATTTTTTGTTTGTTTGTTTGTTTTTATTTTCTTGTATAATTTTTCTACCGACTAATTACTTGCTTTGTAAGGGTATTTTAAAGCTCTACACAGTGGGGCATTTTTAATAATAAAATGAAAATAATATTTCAGTTTCTTAGCAATCAAATCGAGTGCAAATCTTGGAATTTGTAATATATATTCATAACAAGCGATGCATAGTGTTTTATTAAATAGACGAATCATAGGAAAAATTACTTACAATGTTAAAAAAAATATAATAAATATGAAATTTCAATTTTACTAATTTTACAGCCGCTGAAACAGCGATGTGTTTTTATTACAGAGTAAGCATTTGCTCACCACTTTTGCTCATTTTCACACGTTCTTGTATCATTGTAAATGGGAGAGCATCTGCTTTGCTTTTTATGTTTTAATCGCTCATGTGTGAGTGTATGTGCGCATGTAAAGGGTGTTTTTTATAGAGGTATAGAACTTTAAGTTGGCATTACTTTTCAAGATGGCGACCGAATTAACAGCTGTTATGTGATTTATTCTCAGTTTGGTTTGGCAATTTATCGTGAATAGACGCTTACAAATAGTGCAATTTTATTTCGAAAATAATGGTTCTGTGCGGAAAACGTATCGCGCGAATTTTGTTTAGCGATGAAGCGCACTTCAGGTTGAATGGCTACGTCAACAAACAAAACTGCCGCATTTGGAGTGAAGGTAATCCTCAAGTGTATGTAGAAACACCGTTACATCCAGAAAGACTGACTGTTTGGTGCGCTTTATGGGCTGGTGGAATCATTGGTCCGTACTTTTTCAAAAACGATGGTAGCCAGAACGTTACAGTCAATGGTGATCGATATAGAGCCATGATTATTAACTTTTTCATTCCTGAATTAAATAACCATGATGTCCAGGAGATGTGGTTTCAACAAGATGGCGTAACATGTCACACAGCTCGTGCCACAATAGATTTATTGAAAGACACGTTTGGTGACCGCCTAATTTCACGTTTTGGATCTGTGAATTGGCCTCCAAGATCTTGTGATTTAACATCGCTAGAATAATTTCTGTAGGGCTATGTAAAGTCATTGGTCTATGCGGATAAGCCACAAACGCTTGACCATTTGGAAGACAACATTCGCCGTGTTATTGCCGATATACGGTCACAAATGTTGGAAAAAGACATCGAAAATTAGACGTCCAGATTGGACTACATCCGCGCCAGCCGTGGCGGTCATATGCCGGAGATCATATTTAAAATGTAATGCTACAAGATTATCTTTCGGATAAATAAAATTCATGTCAATCGTTGTTTTATTGCAACTTAAAGTTTTATACCTCTATAAAAAACACACTTAAAGAAAATCTTTCATTTCTCACTCATGAAATTTGGTTAAGAACAAAGCGAAATGTGCACATATTTCATTCTCATACAACACGCAATATCATGCATAAGCAAAACAAAAAAATATAATTTAATGAATATGAAAAAAGCACACATACTCACACGAGAGCGGTGAAAAATAAAAACTAGATGCTCTCTCATGTGCAGTGTATATAAGTGTCTGTTTTATTATGCTCGCAACTCATGAAATGTAATATTCTTAAAAGACAAAAAACTTACTATTCAGAAAAAAAACTTTTGAATTTTCGCGGGCTGTGTACATTAGATTATTTTTGTTATGTTGGTACACATGTGTTAGCAACATGTTTTAGATTATTAAGGGCTCATTTCTTTAATAGATCTCTTGAAACATATACGACCGTCCCTTCAGAAATTTTTACAATATTGTCATGAGCATTCAGGTTTTATATCAAGGCCCCGAGCTTCACCCGGCCCGACTTGTTACTGAATATATAAAATTCCGTTTTTTTTTTCACTGTTTGATTTTTTTATATAATTTTATTAATATAATTTTTTGGTTGAACTTTTAAAATTCTTCACTTTAATTTTTCCTGCAAAAACAGATTCAATTATGTATTTTTTTTTTTTTGAAAATAGCCCACTGTGTAACACCGGTTGTATGTACAACTGCAAATATTTTTGTTTTTATTTTTGTTGTATAACTTATAAGAATCTTTGAAGTAAAATTATGTTAAATGTCAAAAGATGTTAAAAGTATTTGGAAGAACTTTGATTTAATGTTTGCTATTCATTAAACTCGACACGGGGATGTTGTAGGCCAGGAAAATGCAAAAAAAAAAGATAACAAAAATAAAGTTTCCCGTTAATATTCTGACTTCTTAATTAAGATTTATAGGAAAGCATCTTTGTAAAGTGCGGATGGGATAAAAATAAAGCTAATAGAAATATTTTTATGAAATATTTTAAGACATATTTTTTTAATTTTATTTTGTTTACGGGAAGTTGTTTTTAATCATTTAAAGACTTAGAATTTAGTTAGCACAGAAGTATTCAAAAAAAATTTTATAATTGACAAACTGTCAAATTACTTAAAAAATGTTTAGCCGAATTCGATTAAAAAATCACATAATTCCAATAAAATATATTTAATAACTTTTTTAAAATGAACCTCAACTCATCGTGTTACAGAAATGCGTCTTAGGATAAACACAATTTGTTTACAAAGGTACAATTTCTAATAAATCCAACACCATCAAAGGAGTGGTGGACCTTTTCCTTTAATTTTTGAGCATTTTTTATTGTTATTGTAATACATTAATCACCTAGACGCCAGAAGCCTACCGACCTCAATTTGTATTCAATTTATTGCTACACAGAAACCAATTAAAGGTTTTAATTAGTTTCAAATTAAAGTCTAATTAATTTTATAATCGATTCAAATATATATTTGTTTAAAACAGAACAAAAAAAAAATACCTAATTAAACAAATAATTGAATCAATAAATTATTTAATTAAAATTTAAGCTGACATAAATCAAAACGTTTAATTAGTGAAGATATTTTTTTCTGTTTAGTTTTAGTTCAATTTAAACCGCTTTTTAATATTGAATTTGAAAAAATAAAACAAGTGTCTCATTTAAAATGACAAATCAATTACCCGATAGTAAGTGATTTTCATTCTCTTCTAAACGTTATGAAAGACACTTGATGGTATTTTGTTATATGCTCTAGTATAAAATAAAACATAATAAAAAATTAAAGGGTGCCCTATAAGACATAAACAAATTTATAATTTGTACTTTTAAAATTATATATAGAAGGTAGTACGGAACCCTACGTATGAGAGTCTGACTCGCGCTTGGCTGATTTATTTACTTCCATATTCTTCTATGTTAATCTTGTTTTGGCGGGACAATTTTTACCTATCCCGAGTCCGTTTTATTAAAAATCTCTGTGAATAGTAAATTCAAGCAGTTATGAATATTTTATAAACTTACATAAATCATAGTACATTTTAACTCGACTGTAAGTGGTCTATGACTAGACTATTAATTTATAGTGATAACATACTATAACTATTCTACAACTAGATTATAGTTAGACCTTACCTTGTCTATGACCAGCTTTTGACTAGACTAGACTATGACTATATTACAACTTGACAATGCCTAGACAATGACCATGGTATGACTAATATTGTCATGTCTAGCCTATGACTAGACAATGACAATATTAGGCTAGGCTATGACTAGACTATGATTAGTATGTAACTAGACTATGACTGGACTATGGCAAGATTTTGATCAAACTATTACTAGACTATGGCTAAACTATAAATAATCTATGACGATATTACGACTACATTATAACTAGACTATGAATAGACTATACTATGACGAGATAATGGAAATTAAAAGAATATTTCTAGATTATGGATATGTTTAGACTATGTGACTAGACTGTGCCTAGACTATGACGAGATTATTAGTAGTCTTTAACTACACTGTGACTATGGCTATTGCAAGGCAAAAACTAAACTACAACTACACTGCAACTAGACTAGACTATAATTAGCATATAAATAGACTATGAAAAGCCTATGACTAGGCTATGTCTAAACTATAACTAGATGTCTACACTCTGACTAAACTCTGACTAGATTCTTTATAGACGCTGGCTAGACTCTTGCTCAACTCTGACTAGACTCATACTTGACTCTGACCATACTCTGGCTAGACTCTGACTAGTCTCTGGCTAGACTCTGACTAGTCTCTGGCTAGACTCTGACTAGTCTCTGGCTAGACTCTGACTAGTCTCTGGCTAGACTCTGACTAGTCTCTGGCTAGACTCTGACTAGTCTCTGGCTAGACTCTGACTAGTCTCTGGCTAGACTCTGACTAGTCTCTGGCTAGACTCTGACTAGTCTCTGGCTAGACTCTGACTAGTCTCTGGCTAGACTCTGACTAGTCTCTGGCTAGACTCTGACTAGTCTCTGGCTAGACTCTGACTAGTCTCTGGCTAGACTCTGGCTAGACTCTGACTAGTCTCTGGATAGACTCTGGCTAGACTCTGACTAGTCTCTGGATAGACTCTGACTAGTCTCGCTAGACTCTGCCTAGACTCTAACTAGTCTCTGGCTAGACTCTGACTAGTCTCTGGCTAGACTCTGACTAGTCTCTGGCTAGACTCTGACTAGTCTCTGGCTAGTCTCTGACTAGTCTCTGACTAGTCTCTGGCTAGTCTCTGACTAGTCTCTGACTAGTCTCTGGCTAGTCTCTGACTAGTCTCTTGCTAGACTCTGACTAGTCTCTTGCTAGACTCTGACTAGTCTCTGGCTAGACTCTGACTAGTCTCTGGCTAGACTCTGACTAGTCTCTGGCTAGACTCTGACTAGTCTCTGGCTGGACTCTGACTAGTCTCTGGCTAGTCTCTGGCTAGACTCTGACTAGTCTCTGGCTAGACTCTGACTAGTCTCTGGCGAGACTCTGACTAGACTCTGGCTAGACTCTAACCAGCTTCTGACTAGACTCTGGCTGGACTCTGGCTAGACTCTGACTATACTCTGGATAGACTCTAACTAAAAATAATCAAAAATCAAAAACTTTTAAAGTATTCAGCTTTCAAAATAACTTACTATTATTCAGAAACATTTTGGTTGTTGAAACGGTATAGAAACACTTTCTTTGTTAGACGTCGATTACGCAGTAGTCCACTCACTCTACCTTCACGGGGTTTAGAAGCCATAAAATTCCATTAATTAGTTAGTCTATTCTGCATGTATAGATTCACTTTGAAATAATTATTCTCTTGCTCTTCTAACTCCCTTTATCGCTCATTATCGAACAATCAGCTTTAATACTGCTATGAACTAAATATTAAAAATATGATTAATTTGACTTTAACTATTTATTTAGGGCCATATCCATAAATAATATTTTCGGTTTATATAAACCTTTTATAAATTTTGTATGAAACGTGGTTTTCTAAATTAAAAATATTTTTTATCGTAAAACTATCTGTTAGAAGCTTAATTCAAAAGAAACCATTTAATATTTATTTTTTTTTGGTCATATAGCTAACGAGCTAGCCAAGCAGACAAAATTCAACTTTTTTGGGCAGAGTTTTAATGCAAAATATTTTCATGCTGCAAAGTGTTCTTGCCAAGATGTCAAGAGGAAAGAAAACAATTAGCAAGCCAAACAATATTTCATTTAGTTATTTTAATTTTCAAAAATGTCAAATTGTTATAATTACCTTGGAAAAACATATGCTAGCGCTGTCTTACAATATTTTCTAATTAAAACGAAGACAATTTCCATTAACTTTTGATTCTAAGGCTACAAACTGCAAGCAGTAAAAAAGTTGAGCAACGACAAAACAAAAAACACAAAACCACATTAGACCTCAAAATACTCCTTTTTTAGTAAGAAAATAAAGTGAAAGAAAATGGTAAATTTTTCAAATTTTCCATTTTTGATTAAAAACAGAAAACATTTTATCTTTAAGTAAAACGACTTTATTTACAGTTGTAAGAATGTTGAAGAGGTCACAAGATAAGAGAAGAGAAGACAATACAGTGCGACAAGTTAAAATGATGATTTTTTATTATTTATATTTATTTATTAAATCTATACATATAATAAAATAGTAACTCATTTCCTGTCTGACTGTCTCTCTGTCTTTTTTTACCTACTGGGTAAATTTTAAAAAAATTTTGTGAGGAGGTTCCTTAGTATCCCGATCCTAATAAAGGCGAGCTATTTATCTTACTTCCAAAAGAAAGTGGAGATAAAGCAGTGAAAGTACGCTTTAAGGCATCTTTTATTTTTGAAAGCAGTACATTTTAAACAATGTTACGCAACAGATGGCGCTGTTTTAAAAAATTGAGTAACTCATTTCCTGTGTCTTTTACAGAGCTTTACAAAAATTTTTAGAATTTTATATAAATTTTAAATAAAATTCGTAAGATTCTCAATATTTGGTGTGAATTACTTTCAAAGCAATATCGAAAAAATATTGTCAGGACGCACACAACGTGTGTGAGCACAGCTATTGTTACAATACAATTACAAATTATATTCTAATTGAAATTATCGGGCATAAAAACGAAAACTTTCACTCGTTCTACTAAAACACCCAGAGTCTTTGTTGGGAATCGAACCCACAACCCCCAGACTGATGGACTAGCACACTACCCACTACGACACCCGTTCTTTTATTATTTAATCATAAAGTGATCCAAACAAATCTCATTCCAGGATTCCTTAATGGCTTTAATTAGAGATTCTTTATTGTTGACTTGTCTTCCCCTCCTCCCTCTGCCCTTTATAAAGCTTCCGGTTAAGCCAACCCCAAAAATTTTGAATTATGTTTAGATCAGATTATAGTGGCCAAATAACAAGGCAAACAATTTGGTTATAAATAAATTCTTTTATAACTCTGACATTATGGACATTATGAACATTAGGAGCATTATCGGGTTGCAAATTCCTCGGAGTTAGTCCAAAAACATTATTTATTTTAGGGAAAGCAAATTGTAGCAGAGTTTGGCAAGTTCCTCCAGTTATTTTTGCACTTTGAAATGTTAAATCCATTAACACCATAACTCCACCCCTTCTGCTGTGATGGCGATTTAAAAGTAGGTGCTCTTTTCTGGTAACGCTGAACTATTAATTGTAAAAACCGCAGTACATCAAACATTACTATGTCCACTTACTTGAACGTCTTATGCTCTCTATAGACAGAAAAAAGCTTTTACACCAATTAAAGGTTTTAATTAGTTTAAAATTAAAATTCAATTAATTTTTTTATTGATTCAAATATATATTTGCTTAAAACAGAACAAAAAAATTTACTAATAAAACAAATGATTGAATCAATTAATTATTTAATTAAATTTTAATCTGAATCCAATTAAAACATTTAATTGATGAAAAGAAAATTTTCATTGAAGCAAAATGTAATCAATATTCTTTTTGTACTTTATTTACGCCGTTTTTTTTTAATTCTAAATCGCAGAAAGGGCGGTTTAGTCCGGTGTGCTATTGCACTTCCTCAAAGGCATCAATTATTTATCAGGAGATCAGTTGGTCTCTATAGTGTTCAGACATGTTCTAAATTGCTATTTAATGGTTATAAATAGTGGAATTCTTTTCACTTAATGGCAAGACCACCGAAAATTCTATATTGGTATTGGTGTAGATAGTTTAGCCGCCATTAAGGCGCTTAATTTAAAAGTAGTGAAATCGAGATGTGCATTCAATCTCTGGCCCTACATACACAATTCCATCTAAGGATAGTTCGGATGCCGTGGGAGCATTCGTGAAAACGAGATGGCAGATCAATGTGTGAAAACGAGATGGCAGATCAATGTGTGAGAAATAATTTCCACTGGGAAGTGGTATATGAACAGGGGGATATCAATATCCCTCGGCAGTATTTTCCACTACTTTACGGGTATGGCCTGTAGATTATTCACAATTCGTTGGTCCTCAATCGCTTTTGGGAAAAATTTTGTTGTTGTCGACAAAATATTTCTAAAAATATGACTTACTAAAAACGAAAATTTGGGTGTTTCTAATCATATGATCGGGAGTGTATTAAAAGGTCCATTCCTGACTCTTTTCTTAAATTCTCTCCTATTTTCCATTTTTATATTTTAAACATCCACATTGTACACTAAAACTATAATAAACTTGTTAACTCCAGCTTGATTTTTATTTTTTTCTTTGTGGATTTGTGTATTTTACTAACGAATATTATTGAAATTTTTATATTCCTACAACCAAACACTGGGAACACAAATCCGATGTACATATATTTACTGTAAAAAAAATATTATTTTACAAATAAAATCCTATTGGGCTGAACTGAATTAAAACTTACTCTTAACCTCCATAACTGACACACTCACTAACTGACTGACGGACTGGCTGACTAGATAGATGGATAATTCAATCTTTATACAGAAAGATGAACAATTTTATAAAAAAAAAAACAAAAACTATTGGTTGGCTGCAGGGTTTGGTTGTTTGAGTTAATTTTCAAACATGGCTAAAGACAGCATGGACAAATTGAATGACAAACTGCCAAAGTAAAGTGTTGCCACCTGATGACATGACAACAAGATGATGTGGCTTTTAAGCCACACTCATCGAGACATGAAAGGTAGACAGACAGACGGAC
The DNA here is from genome assembly GCA_949628195.1 of Phasia obesa. Lineage (NCBI taxonomy): Eukaryota > Metazoa > Arthropoda > Insecta > Diptera > Tachinidae > Phasia > Phasia obesa. Next base: position 142,235,365 of record OX451217.1, read on the forward strand.
AGGCATTGAGACAAGCAATCTACGTTTCAATAACATCTACACAGCAATTTTTGCAACAAACAAAAGTTAACAATTTTGCACATCTAGAGAACTATAGAACACACACATCCATACAAACAAAAAACTCGTAGAATGCTGGCAATGTTTACGTCAGTATTTATGTATGCATGTGTCGTGGGGTCTCTAGCTGTATGTACTTTTACGCATTGTTAAATAAGTAATTTGCAAAATGTCGAAACCAATAACTTAACAAATGACAACATTGGTTTTAACAATATTTTCTTTTTGTTCTGCCAAGGCAGCAACAATTTTTGTTGCTAACCAAATACAATAGCAACCAAATACCATAGCAGAACCGTGTGATGCAATTAAGGCCCTTGTAATGATACTGAATGATACAAAAATTAACATGAAATATATAAGTGTTAATCGTTGCTAAATATGGTAAAGTGTCCTGGTAGGCCAGTAGATAGTAAGTCTATCAGCTTGGGTGTTATGGGTTCGATTCCCACCGAAGACTCTGAGTGTTTCACTGCAAGGAGTGCAGGTAACCGTTGCTTTACTCTATAAGTTAAGTTCGAATATAATTTCTAATCTTATTCTACCTCTTAATAAAGGAAAAATCTATACATATAATAAAACAGTAACTCATTTCCTGTCTGTCTCCCTTTCTCTTTGTGTTCGCATCACGTAAAAACTACTGAATGGATTTTAACAAAATTTTGTGAGGAGGTTCCTTAGTATCCGGATTCTAATATAGGATACTTTTTTTCCTCAAAAATATCTTATTTCCATGAGAAAACGGAGAAAGAGCAAAGAATGCACGCCGACTTTTTTTTACCGATTTAAAGGTAATGCATACTTTAAGGCATCTTCTATTTTAGAAAGGGGGATATTTTAAACATGGTTGCGCAACATATTGCGCTGTTTGAAAATAATAAAAAATAAGAATTACTTACTGCCAAATAGCCAATAAAATAAAATTGGTATTTCATTTGTATTTCTACTTTGTGATATTACATTGTAGTTAAAATATTTTAGAGTTTTTACAGAGCTTTACAATAATTTCTATAATAATTCTTATAATAATTTTTAGAATATAATTTTTAATCGTTGCTAAATATGGTAGAGCATCTGCAGTCTAGGGATATCCCGGTAGGCTAGTAGATATTATGTCTAAGAGTCTGTGCGTTCTGTGTTCTTGATTCGATTTCGTCTGTGGGTTCGATTCCCACCGAAGACTCTGGGTGTTTCACTACAACGAGTAAAGGTATTCGTTACTTTACTTGATAAATTAAATTCGAATATAATTTGTAATCGCATTGTAACTCTATCTATAACTCTATTGTGATACAGATTTATATCAGTGACCACCTTTTCGTCTAAACGGTGGTCTTACCACTGGGTGAAAACAATGCAACGCCCTTGTTACACCTAGCTACACAACAAGTAGCACTTTTAAAACATGGCTGGCAAGCCTTTCCTCATACTCCCTGTTTAGGAAGCGGAGACCATCTAAATTTCTGGCATGCAATTAGTATTATTTAGACCCACCAGGTTTAGGTCACCAGGTTACTTCCTGAAGGTCCTCAGAAATAACCGGTCACAGGGACTATGGAAATCCCCGTGGAGCTACCAGTTCCCATAGTTCCAGTTGTTTGGTCATACTTTCAAGGTTCTTATCTTCTAGTTTTGTACTAAGTGTAAGCCTCTGGAACTGGTGCACCCATATACCCCGGAAACATTGGTGTCAAAGTCTTAGAGGTCAACAACATAATATATCACGGGTGGATAATAATAATATGTGTGTATATTCACAAAACCATTACTGATCCATAGTGACTTCTTTGATATACTACACTATCACATAGCTCTCTTTTCATTAATCCTGTCAAGTAGTGCCCTGAGCTTCGTAAATTTTACCATTAGCATACCTTTCACGTCCTCTATATTTTGAAAGAAAAAAAAGCGAAAACATTTATCACGACTGTGAAATAGAATACAGGGCATTGACAAAGATAGTGGAATGTGTTTTCCTATTCTTCTCCACACCATCTCCAGATATCATCATCACAAATTCGAATCTACATACATTCTCAGTTCCGACTTACTCATAAGTAACAGATTATATCGTTCATTATTACCTTTTTCCTCCAGCAAGGAGGAAAATGAGTTATTACACCTTGTATCGTCCCATACATAGAATCCAGACCAGGGTATATGTTCTCACAACTGACACTTATGTCCAAATCAACTCCAGCTCGTGTTCTGCAGCTTCATTTCCTACGATGTCGTAATGACTGGATACCCAGCACAGTTCCAGTATGTGTTGTTCGTTGGGAGCTTGTAGATCTCTGCAACAACGGTTGACTATTTTCGATATAATACGCTTATTTCCGAGTTCTTTTATAGCTTCAAAATATTTTTCTAGCAGATATTGCAGCAAAAAGACTTAAACTTCGTGCAACAAGAAACAGCACTTTACTGTAAGTAATCACTTACCTGTACTAGTTAAAAATTAGTTAAACACCTTCTTTAGGTCATGAAAATTTCTAGAATCTCACTTATACGGTTCTAGAGATAGAAGTCGCTAACAGACGGACAGACATTGCAGCGAAAACAATAAGGTATGGTTGTAATCCTCTGGGTACGGAACCCTAAAACGCAATTTAAATTATAAAAAAAGTTGTTAAAATTTTGGACTCGCCTTAAAACTCGCAATTAGATATTTTTAAAGTTTTTTCTTGTTTTCTTTTAACAAATTGCTCTTTTAAAACATCCTAAAAATAGGCACCTTTCTTTTCATAAATTGGTTTTATAAAACATCCTAAAAATAGGCACTATTTTTTATTATTTTTTCCTACAGTGTTGCCATAAATGTAAATGATTGCAGTATTTGATGTGTGTGGTTAAAAAGCAAACAAAAATAGAATTTCAAAAAATATATACCAATAGAAAAACTTCAAATAACTCTTTTTATTCAAGTAATAACAAATTGTTAAAACAAGACTGTCCTGGTGATTGGAATACTCGTACTCGTACATAAATATTGCCCGCTACAACGAATGAATGAATGCATGTATCTTTTCTCTCCTATGCATACACCAATGATTTTTACATGTTCAAATATAGCATTTTATCTTGTAAATGTAACAAAATTACACACTAGTTGTACAAACCTTTTACATACCATTTTACATACAGAAATTTAAAAATATTTACTTACACATTCATCAGCACCATCATCATCACCAATATCATTCCGTTGAGTTAAATAAAAATGAGAATATCTCGAGTAGAATCAAATAAAGAAATAATAAAGATTTTTAGGCATAAATTCCAAATACTTACACAAACATATCGCACAATTAATGCCAAAAGTCATATCTCAAAAATATTTAAACTTGCCATACTGTAGTGGAAGTTTTCGAAATGAATGCCTCTCATACCACAGTAGTTTAAAAATATTTATGTTCTAGCTGTGCCCACACACGTTGTGTGCGTGCTGACAATATTTTGTTCGATTTTGCTTTGAAAGTAATCCTCACCAAGTAATAAGACTCTTACTTATTTACTTTATATAAAGGTACCTATCCCTGAATAAAATTCAAAAATTTATATTAAATTCTAAGATTCTAAAAATTATTCTAAAGCTCTTTAAAAGGTATAATAAAAATATTTTAATAACAATGTAATACCACAAACTAAAAATACAAATCAAATACAAATTTAAACTGGTGCTATGTTCTGTAATCCTCGTAGCTAAATCTATCGCCAAAATTCCAAAAATGCATCAACAAATTACGAGTATTCTTACAACAACACTCATAATTTGTTTGTGCATTTTTAGAATTTTAGCGATAGATTTAGCTACGAGAATTACAGAATTATTTGACAGTAAATAATTCATATTTTTTTTATTATTTTAAAACAGAGCCATCTGTTGGGCAACCGTGTCTATACTATAACTCTTTCAATTCATATTTTGTTATTATTTTAAAACAGCGCCTTCTATTGCACAACCGTGTTTAAATTATTCTGCTTTCAAAAATAAAAGATGCCTTAAAGTATGCAGTAACTTTAAATCGGTAAAAAAAAATCGGTATAATTTCACTGCTTTTTCTCTACTTTCTCTTATAAATATAAGAAATACAGAAAACACGTATCCTATATTAGAATCAGGATACTAAGGTACCTCCTCAGAAAATTTTGATAAAATCCATGCAGTAATTTTTACGTGATGCGAACACAAACAGTCAGACAGACAGGAAATGAGTTATTATTTAATTATATGTAGAGATAACATCGGTTTGCCTTGAGATAAAATTCTGAAATTTATTTTACAGATAAAGTAGGTATAAAAGAATACATTTTCTTCAATAACTCAAAAATTTGGATTTTTTAAGATATGCCTAAGTAGCATTTAAAGATGGATACATATATAAATAATGGTTAAATATGGTCCACTTCTGGTGCAAGGCTGAGTTTTAAAATACTAAATTAGAGTTTGAACTAACGAATTTTTTATTTAATAATATTTTTTACTGCAATACATCAACATTTATTTTATCCTCCTTAAAATAATTTCCGCCAGATATTAACTACTTTAAAGAAATTCAGATTATCACTTTAATTAAAAATTTAACACAATAATTTTTTTCTGTGTAAATTAATGCAATAAAAGAGAAGCAACTTTGATCATGCAGTTTTGCTCAATTATGAATAATAACAAGTTGAAAAGGTTTTAATAGATTGATTTCCCGTAACAAAGCAACTAATCCGTTGACTTGTTCATGAGATCAACGGACACAATTTAAATACTGATAAATACTGATCGTACTACAGATTTATGCCAGTACCTGGCCGTTAAGGCTTTCACCCGACGATGGTCTTACCACCGAGTGAAATTTAAGCGTAGACTATCGCCCCCATTGCGCTGTATAGCAACACTCCAGGATATGACGTTGCCGCCAGTATCGCAATATTATGTGTGATACAGTCACAATGAGTAGCAATTTATATAATATGGCAAGCCTTTCCAAGGCAAGCCTAGATCCATGCGCATGTTTTCCCATTAGATGACGTTGTTCGGCCAATGTAAAGTTACCAAGTGTGTAATCGACAAATTGCTTCAAATAAATACGTACAAACAATCTAAGTAATAGGCAAAAATTGGCAACCCTGCAAATAAACTCTCAACATTTTTATTAAAAACTATCATATTTTATAGTTATACTCTCAGTCAAGGCATATTTAACCAGGTGACAGCACAAGGCGGAGCTAATATTAAAGAGAATTTTTTTAAATTTTTTTTATATAAAGTTTGACATTAATCATGTATTTAAAGAGAGAATAAAATGGATATTACTGTCAAAATCCATATAAAAAAAATTCAAAAAATTTTTTGCTGATATTTCCTCTCCCTTACGCTATCACCTTGTTAAATATGCCCTGCTCTCAGTCAGTATTATTAGCCAACAGGAAGACAGTTTTGTGATGTCATTAGGCCGACATGCGCAGAAAATTTAAATTTTATTTTCGTGATGGTGTAACTTTGTCTTCTATCATCCTTGTATTCTAAACCAAATGAGTGAAGAGCTTAGAGAGATTTGTATGCCGATGGAATGCATGAATAGAAGCAAAATGGACGAAAAGCTGAATTGAAAGCTCATTAATACATGTGATTTAATCGTTTTTTGAAATTTTTCAAAAAACAATAACAACTCATCATGGCAGGGTTTCATTTTTCTATTATAGTGTGAAAGGGCCTTTAATAATACTTATTTATAAACTTAGTCTTAATAAACGACAAACAGGAACAACGAATTGATGACTTTTAATGTTTAAAATTGCCTTTAAATATCGCTTACTGGATCTAAACTTTTCAGACCAAACAATGGCCTCTGGTACTTTATTATACAAACAATTTTACATACTTTTGAGGTGTCTCATTACTCGTTGTCATTTGGACTGTACCTGTAAAAGAAGATAATAAGAAGTCAACTGTCAGCTACTTTTTATTATTAATTTTTCGAAAGCTCATTATGGCTGTTGTATAATACTCGTACTTTTAAGGAATCAATTTCTTTTTAAATGAAACGTAAATATGGTATAGGTTGTTATGGAAACTATATTCCAGATACTCATACATATAAAACTTCCCACATCATTCTCATCACAGATGCCATCACATGTAACCGAAGGTTCAGTTTATCAACCATCATTTATTCATTTCGTAAAGAAACATTTTCTCATTTCTATTTCATGAAGTATTTGCACAGACCAAACTACAATAGAACAGGAAGTGAAAACGTTTACAGTTTTTTAACAGTTTTTACAGTTTTTTTTACAGTTTTAAAGAAAATAATAAAAAGTGAAATATCTGTAGTTGAATTTTTTATTATGCCGGTATTGTTGTTACAACTCGGGTCATTTTGGTTGAATACAAACACAGTTTATTTACCTTTTATTTTCTTCCTTGGTCGATGACATAGTTTAGTAACGGCATGGAGTAAAGAGACTCTAAACTCCTGCAGGTTATTTAAAGAAAATCTCATTTAATATTTATGGCTCTTGTTTTCACTTCGAGTATTTAAAAGAAGAGTGTAACATGTTTCGAAGATTCTCTGGAGGTTTGAACGTTTTATAATTGAATTTATGTTAAGCAAATTTAATGAAAACTTTAATAATTTGTTTTTGAAATAATATAAAACGCAAAATATACTTAAAAATTAAGAAAGGTTTAATTAGGTAACAAACAAATGTTTGTCTTTCTTTTTAAAGAAAATTTTAAATTAATTTAATTTGTGTTCGCATCACGTAAAAACTACTGGATGGATTTTAACAAAATTTTGTGAGGAGGTACCTTAGTATCCTAATTCCAATATAGGATACCTTTTTTCCGCGAAAATAACTTTTTTTGCCAAGAGGAAGTGGAGAAAAGGCAGTGAAAGTACGCCGATTTTTTTTTACCGATTTATAGGTACTGCATACTTTAAGGCATCTTTTATTTTGGAAAGCAGGATATTTTAAACACAATTGCGCAACAGATGGCGCTATTTTAAAATAATGACAAAAATTTAATACAATATGTATTTGATTTGTATTTTTACTTTGTGGAATTACATTGTTATTAAAATATTTTAAACATCTTTTATAGAGCTTTACAATAGTCTTTAGAATTTTTTTAATTTTATTCAGGGATGGGTACCTTTATTAAAAGTAAATACGTAAGAGTCTTAAAATTTGGTGTGGATTACTTTCAAGGCAAAATCGAACAAAATATTGTCAGGGCGCAAACATACACGTTATGTATGGCCAGTCTAGCGGCCTCTTTTTTCCTAAAGAAGTCAATATGGGAAGGCAGCTAAACTAGGGTGACATCAGCTAGATGACCCAGTATAGCTACCTCATCTTTACATTAACCTTCAACAATTGACGGTATTGTGTATGATGTCAGTGACAGGTGAGCCAGCCGCTTGACTATCAACAAAAATGACAACAGTCCTCCTAATATTGCTATGAAATGAAAATCTAAACGCTTCCCTAAAAGCCAGAATTTCAGTCTAAAAAACACTTGTCCCGATGGGAAGGACCATGTAAGAGTCGAAAATCTATTTCCTTGGTACAACGAAGCACAAAATGAACATAATTTGGCCTATAGAATTTCATCAAGATAAGTCGTTATTCCAAAAATTTTATCGATGGAGTTATGAAGCTGAGATACCTTGTACAGCGACTTAAGCATCCTTTTTAACCTCAAATTCCTTAGTGGTTTCCGATAGTAAAAAGTTTAGATTATCCAAAATCTAGGCTCATCCCTCATTGGCTCCCAATCGTTGACATAACTAGTATTATTTTGTAACTTCAAAACGTTCCCCATTGTTTGTCCGGATGTTTTTAAGGACTCCTTTATTAATAACTAGATCCTACCCAATCACCAAGCTTTTACTCTCAGCTTCGTCAATATTCAACAGTTAAGGACTCTCTTCTTTTATAGCGAATTTCATCAATCTGAGGTTTACCTGGTATAGACATTCACTATAAATTTTCATATCAGCCTTTTCCAGTCACAGTCTCTTGATATTTTCTTCCTTGATTTTTATCTCGGTTAAATGATATTTGAAATTGTATTTTCCTGTCACCAGATAGAGTCCCATCATTGTAGAAACTTAGGTTCCAGCGTTATGTTTCTTTTTTTTTAAGATCATGTTTAGTTTTCTTTTATGCCAAGATCAGCATTAACTATTTTACAGGCCCACCCATTGAGAACATGTACAGATTTAGGCACCATTTTGAGGTCCGCGTTTATTTGTTTAAGTACCGAAGAGCTTCCAAGTAAAATATATTATTTTTGGTCTGTATCTAATACTTTAGTAGGAGAGGTCCCCCACATACAACAGCGCAGGCATCAATGCCTGGTATATGAACACATAATATACTTTTTAAATGCCTAATCGAATAGTTGTCATTTATGTGTCATGCCCTAGAGAATAAAGAGTGATTGTATAATAAAAATATTATAATGCGTTATAATTCTCATTTAATTTATATAAGCAGTTGTTCTTTTTTCTCTAAGGTAATGGTTACACTGGAGTTTACATAGCTTCAATCAATCGATTGTTAACTCAAGTGCTTAATTGCTAATTATTTAGTCATTTTAAAGATTTCGGTTAACAAATTCCATTCGTCAGTCAGCTTTTTAATCACTTTTATTTCATTTGTTTTTCTCTCTAAATCTCTAATTCTTTCAATAATATCGCATTGGAGAAACTAATGAAACATTGTTTGAGAAGCAGCTTAACTTCCACTTATTTAGGTACAGTTTAATTAAGCTACTTACCCTCAACACCAAAATCATCTAACCCTGAATTTAGCCAATTCTCTTTATGGTCCTTCGAACCGTTAATTTAACACTTAATTTATAAAAATCGTTCACAATATCTTTATAACAAAAATTGTGCCATCTGTTTCATCACAGTAAAAAAATAATATAATTTCCTCAAAAATATTTAATTTCAACAACAAATAGCTTTATTGCTTGGGTTTTATAACAATTGTGCAATGGATTTTATACCGATGATGGTGATTATGATGATATGCATGCCATTTATGGGGGTGATAAAATGAATACGAAATATTAATAATTTTATAATTTACATTTATATTGCCCTGGTCGTATAAACATTTTTTTAATTCGATCATTAAGAACAAATGTCCCATTATACACACAGTACTATGAATAAACAACAAATGATTTTTTTAATTAAAAATTTTAAATGATAAAGATTATAATTTTTAAAATCATTACATTACATTTTTAAAATCATTACATTACATCATTACATTATCAAGGAAATATAAAAGTTCCTAAATGGTTGCTTGGACTCAAGTGCTTAACAAATAACATTGACGAGAAAAATAATCTTCAATCGCAAGCTGTTGCCCAAGAGCAAAAATAACCAACAAGTAAAGTACTTCTTAACAGATAGAAATATCTATTCCAGAGGAAGGTCTTAAAATGTATAGAAAAAATCTTTTTTACGAGAACACTACATGTGAAACTCCTGGCATGTCTGCAGATTCTCTGGCGGGAATTGAACCGCAACCCCCAGACTTATAGACTAGCGTACTACTGCCAATGAGTCTATCAAAGCACTCTGTACAAAAGTTGCTATAACATTTCAAAATTTGTTTTAGTTGAAAGGCTTCAAAATTGCTCGTGTAAACGTTTTTTTCATTTGTAACTTATTTCCAATATCACCTGTTATATTACCTCTGACAGTTTAGGAGATATTCGACTTTATCAATTAACATTTTTATTTTTAGGATTAAATAAATCGAGAAGGCAGAAACTATTAATCCATTTTCTTATTTTTTGCCAAATCCTCCACTGTGCGCTGTTCTTGTGATTAGTACACGGTGGCTCAAAGGCTCAAAATTAATCACCGTATCAAGAGATGTTAAATATTTGCAAATGGCGTCTTACGTGAATCATATTGAACATTAGTGACAGACAGCTGCAGTAAACAAACAGGCAAACAATGGAGCACTATACTCCGCAAGAGCGTGAAATTTTTTTTTTTTGTACCAATAATAGGTCGTTGGGGGTGGGGCAGCGTGGAAAATATTCCGTCACCGCTCAACTCAAACGGTCTGGAATCACAAAATACTAAAGACTGTTCGTTCTCTAGAGAATATCGTGCAGATGACGCTGAGAACTACTTGCCACGCAATTCGGCATTACCAGGCGGGCCCTACAACCTATTTTCGTTAAAGACTTACATATGTTCTTGTACCTAGAGCAAATCTAATACCTGCTGACCGTCAGTCGATTGTGAATTACTGTAGAGCTGTCCTCAAAATCAATAACTAAGAGAGTGATTTTGAATCGAAAATCTTCCTGAGTGACGAGAGGAATTTTTATTTAGGCGGTTATGTCAACATCGGTTCTGTGCTCAAAACCACTGTGTGGTATTGCTGACAAACTATAATACTATCGATCTATAATACTATCGATACTATCGATAGTTCTGTTTCCATTGGAATATCGATAGTTTTTTTTCGATAGCTATACTTTTGTTGAAAATTCGATAAATAGATTTATAGAACAACGCAAATCAGATGTTTATAAAATTACTTGCCTTACGTTATTTTTTGTATCACTGCAACTTTCACAGTATCCGAACTAATGTAATCAAAGGGTTCTTCATTTGAGCTTATTTAAGATAGAATATGTAGGTTAAAACCAAAATATGTAAGTTAATATTTTATTTTTAATTTAATTAATATAATTTTTTATTTAATCAATAAAATTACAAATTATATTTTAACTTAATTTACCGAGCATAGTAAATTGACTCGTTGTAGTGAGGGAGGGAATAGAACCCACAATATACAAACACACCTACTATGCCACCAGGGCACCCGATAAATTGGTCTTTATAAAAAAAAAATATTGGGTATTTATTTTTATGAATAAAATTATTGCTGAGACTACTACGACCAACAATTTCGATATAGTATTTATCCGAACATATTATTATTACAAATAGATCTCATTATTAGATTTTTATTTTTTAATAAAAAATATATATATGAAGTTAGTTATAATATATATAATTTTTTTTATATGAAAAAATTATTTTTTAAAATTCACAAAATAATTCGCTACTATCGATAGTATCGATAGTTTTTCAACTAACTATCGGAAATACCTAATATGGTGATTATCTATAGTTTGACAGCTCTACTGTGTGGTGGGGCATTCATGCGGGAGGAGTTATTGGGCCGTATTTTTTTATATATTCTTACTATTCCAAATATGTTATGTTACACTTATGATTTTCATTTTCAAAGAAATATTGAAATTTTTTTTTTTAAATATTCCGAAATTTTTTTGCAAAAATATGTTTTTGAAAATTTTTTTTAATTTTTTTTTTTCTTTTAATATTTTGTAAAATTTTTTTTGAAAATTTTCGAAAATTTTTCTGTAAAAATATCTTTCTGAAAATGTTTTGTAATTTTTTTGTGTATATATTTTTTTGAGAAAAAATTTTTATTTCTTTTCAAAAATTTTTTACAATTTTTTTTTATATGAAAAAAAATTTCATATAAAATTTCATATTTTTTTTTTAACTAAATTTTTTAACTAAATTTTAAACCTGTCTGCAATCTATATTGATTTAAAATGGTCAGACAAAAAATCGTTAAAGAATTTCCTCATATTCATCCCCTCATGTGCCTTTTAACTGCTCCTGTTTACTAGTGGGTTCATTGGCTACCTCTATGTATTGCTTTCTATAAAGGTCTTTAATACAAATCAAAGAAGAAAAACCCTACCAACCTAAAAACAAACAAAAATCGAACCTCGCAAGGGGTAATTGATCCTCCGAGTTCTTTATGCACTCCTTGCAATCTACCTGTAGCGGTCTAATATTAATTTGACAAAAAAAAATCAAATAAGAATTATTAAAGCCTCCAAAGAAGTGATCTGATGTTGTTGAATTGCAATCAGAAAATTTTCGAAACTATGCCTGACACCAATCTGTTTTTAAATTTTTTGTATTTCTTTTGCTGCCTATATGCCTATATAAAGTTTGACTTTCGTTAAGACAAATTGATGGCTAATGTAGACGTGGGGTTAAAAAAATAATTGTTGAAATCAACCCCTTCGTGTTGGAAAACTCTTAATAGTGAAAGACTTTCAAAATTTTGTAATAAAAACTACGAAACATTTTTAGTTTTTTTTTTCTTAAATTTAAAACAAAAATTACCAAAAATGTTTAATAAAGTAAGGTATGCTTTTTTTAGTTTTATGTTAAAGTTTTAAAGAAAAAACTTTGGCAGGTATGAAGGTAGAGAAGTACAAACGTCTGTATTTGTTACACTAATGAAATATGCTCTTTTTTAAGAACACACACACATACGCATACATGTGAAATATTACATTCCTGTACTCACAAACAGGAATAAAATTTCTTGGTTTTTTTGTTTGTAACAATATTTCCTAAGGGTTTTTGTTAGACCAAAAGTTCTATGTTCATCCCATTTTCTTTTGATTTTTAGTTTCTTTTTTTTTTTGTTTTAGTTTCGTAACAACTTTTATTTTGCTTGCAAATGATGTCTTTTCATTTCATCATCATTTGCAGAAAAGAGGAAAATTTAATTTTTTTTCTTCCTGCTGTAGTAGTTTTTATTTCATATTTTGCTTTTTTTCTTCTGAAATTTTTTTGCTGTCTTCTTATACTGTTACAAAGTTAAACAGTATTTACCTTTATGGTGCACTCGTAAATGGTAATGTTTAGATTTATAAAATAGTATTAACTAAGAAGTGCAACAACAACAACGACAACGAAATGCTAAGAGTCAACAGAAATTATAAGTTAAGTGGGCTATTCCATCTCTTCTTTTTATTTTTTTTTTTTTTTGTTGTAAAAATAATACTAACTACTGTCTTGAACCCGGAACCCTCAAACTGATAGCCCAACGCTGCACAGTGGACCATTTCAACAGAAGGGGATCATAACTTTAGTGCGTCAGTCTATCATTTTGGAGGTTACGTATTCGATTCTCGCCGAAGACATTGGGTTTTTTTTCTCTAGATAATCAAGAAGCTTTGCAGGTAGTGTTGTTGTAGTATAAGTAGTTTTTTGTTTAGTAGCTTGGAGCTCTTTCAAATGAAAAATTCTACCGATAAGAAAAAAAAGTAAGTAAGTAATGGAGCAAAGAAAACCCATGGTTATGGAACCACCAGGGCCTATCGAAGTTTCAAAAAAACAATCATAAAATACGTTCAAGGTACTCCAACTTGCAAGTGAAGCTACCAATCCAAAACGTGTCCAGAATTTTCCATCGAATCAGTGCATTGTGGAGAGTACTGTGAGATATATACTGTATATATATATATATATATATATATATATATATGTATATAACATATATTTATAAATGGATGTAGTGATAGCACACTATCAACTATTGGTCCCACACTGTAATAACCGTAATCTTTCTGTCGTTACTTCAGGACGGAGCTCATGTAGCTCATGTGGCTTCCCTCATACACACTCTACCCTCGTCAGGGCCCAACGAAGTTTCAAGAAAACAATTCTATAAAGCATTGATTATACTCTCAACTTGAAAGTGAAGCTACCACTCAAAAACCATAGTGCACTCTCTACAGTTTGTAGTCGGTATCCTGATGTTGTATATGTGTTTAATGCATCTAGATGAATTGGTTTTAAAACAGAGATCTCATCTATTTAAGAATCAAATGCATTATAATAAGAAAAAGCGCTATATTCGGCCGTGCCTAATCTTCTATACCCTTCACCACGGTGATTTTATTTGTACAGACATGTACAGCATTATCCATATTGTTGACTCTTTACTTACATAAATTAAAATAAGTCGTATGAGAAAAAACTCATTATTCATGCTTTAAAGAAATAGAAGATAGCGGCGAAGCGGCTAAATATTGAAATTTTTTTTTAAATATTCCGAAATTGTTTGTAAAATTTTTTGCAAAAATATGTTTTTGTTTTTTTTTGGAAAATTTTCGAGAATTTTTCTGTAAAAATGTCTTTCTGAAAATGTTTTGTAATTTTTTTGTGTATATATTTTTTTGGAAAAAAATTTTTATTTCTTTTCAAAAATTTTTTTAATTTTTTTTATATGAAAAAAAATTTCACATAAAATTTCATAATTTTTTTTAACTACATTTTTTTTGTAAATTAAGGACCTATCTGCAATCTATATTGAGTTAAAATGGTCAGACAAAAAAAATCGTTAAACAATTTCATCGTATGAGAAAAAACTCATTATTCATGCTTTAAAGAAATAGAAGACAGCGGCGAAGCAGCTAATTTGGCTACAATTGTCGCCGTGTTGTCAGCTACTTAATGATTTTGAAGACGACAGCTACATCGTAAACTCTGACATTGTTGTAGAAATACTTAGTTTGCTTTTATAAAATTAAATAACTTTTTCATAACATTATAAATATTTTCGCCAAAATTTTTGTTTGTATATGAATTTGTAATTTACAATTTTGTGACATTTTCTTTTGTTGAATAAAATAGAAATTAGCCTAAGTTGACGACAGCCACAACTGCGGTCGTGTAGCCATGTAGCTATACTATATTCAAAATAATCGTTTACCTATAGACGTGTGTTACTTTTGACAGTTTGTAATCGGTATCCTAATGTTGTCTATGTGTTTCATGATATTGTCTATGCCCTGATGTTGATCTCATCTATTTAGAAGTCGAACGCATTTAAAAATATACATACATACATATATTCTTAATATTAAAAATATGTTAGGTCACAGTCATGATTTTCATTTTCATAGAAATATGTATGTATTGAAATTTTTTTTTTAATTTTTCGAAAATTATTTGTAAAAAAATTTGTTGTAAAATTTTATTCGAAAATTTTTTGGAAAATTTTTTTTTTAATTTTTCGAAAATTATTTGTAAAAAATTTTTGTAAAATTTTATTTGAACATTTTTTGGAAAATTTTTTTTTGAAAATGTAAAGTTTTTTGAATATATTTTTGAAAAAAAAAATTATTTTTTTTTAATTTAAATTTTTTTTAAATTTTATTGAAACTTTTTTTATTAAACTTAGGACCTTTCTGCAGTCTATATTCACTTAGAATGGTCAGACTAAAGCAAAAAAAATTCCTCATATTGACTTCCTAACCTTTTAACTGCTCCTATTTACCAGTGGGTACCCTATAGGTCCATTTGCTACCTCTATGTGTATTGCTTTCTATAAAGGTCTGTAATACAAAACAAAGTAGAAAAACCATACAACCTAAAGAAAAACAAAAATCGCCCTTCGCCGGGGGTTATTGATCCCCCTAGATCTGTATGCACTCCTTCTGATCTACCTGTCGCGGTCTAATAGTAATTTGACAAAAAAAGCAGAAGAGAATCATTAAAGCCGAAAAAAACGTGAAAAAATATAGGTGGGCGTGGTTTTTGGCCCGCAGTCTCCAAAGAAATGATCCGATGATGAATTGCAATCCGAAAATTTTCGAAACTATGCCTGACGGCTTGCTTGAATTTGTTGTATCTCTTCTGGTGCCTTGGCAAATGACATTACTACCCCAACACGGACAGACGGATCCAGAATATATATACTTTATGAGGTCTGAAATGAATATTGTAGAAATTACATACGGAATGACAAACTTATATATACCCTTTCAACCTGTGGTGAAGGGTATTTTTATACTGTGAAATGTACCGAATTTTCTCTTTATTAACTTCTATTTTTAAGACCCTTTAGTATAGTGAAAGTACGCAATTGCACCGATTTAAATGTACTGCAAACTTGACAGAACTTTTTATTTTTAAAAGCAGAATATTTGAAACACAATTTAGAGAACTCTACAATCATTTTAGAATTTTATATAAATTTTAGTATTTCATACAGGGATGGGTACCTCTGTATAAAGAAAATATATAAACTATAACTCAACAACTATAAATTAAGAGTTTTAATATTTGGTGTAAAATACTTTCAAAGCAAAGGTGACCACGATGTGGCGGGCGCAGCTAGTTATAAATATTAATATTTTTAAAAGGAAAATTCAAAAACTTTTAATTGGCCCCATAACTAAACTACTCAAAACCGGGATAAGGATACTCAAATGATCTAAATATTCCAAGGAGATTCTTTCAGAAACTGCTGCATCTATCGAAGGTGTAGATGAATAAAAAAAGTTGGAGAAGAATACTATTAGAAATATATTATATATTTATGTCATCAAAAGTTCAGAAACTGTTGTCCTAATGGGCAACAATTAATTCAACACCAATAGGAGATCTGTCTGAAGAAGCGCATGACAAAAGTAACAAAGACTACAGATTGTTTCGCGAGCACAATACTAGAAAATTGTACAAATGTTTTTGCAATAAAATTTTGTTGTGAACTTCAGATCTATATATATATATATATATATATATATATATATATATATATATATATATATATATCTGTTTATGTTTCGACAATAATGAAAAACTACCTCTATCACTTTACCATGGAATCACCCATATTACTACCTTATAAAAACTAACGACATTAAAGCAATTTTAAACTAACAAGATGATAATAATGAGGATGATTACAACGAATGCTGAAACAGAAGATGACGAAAACTCTCGCAGAGAAGACCTAAAGGAAATAGAGGTTAACAATTCAGGGCGGTGTGATAGAAAGATGCCGTTACAACAAACTCAGTGTTGCATGAAACATGAAATATCAACATCATTTAAAAAATCAAATATTCAAACTTTTTTTTCCTTAAATTTCTGCAATGTTCTGAAGTAAAAGTTGAAAACATGCAGATGAGAGAAAAAAATCCATTTAACAATTCTATTTGATATTTTTAAGTGGATCTAATGTCAAAGTCAAATAGTTTCTATTAAAACTGTAATATGGACAATTTATATATATTAATGAAGAAAGAACAAAAAAACAATACGAGTATATAGCGACAGTGTTAAGAAACATTGGCAAGTTTAGATGAGGCCATTAAGAGTTGAAGGGAAAAATTTGTTGGTTTGTTTAGTTAAAACAAAATTTAGCTCAGTTTGTGAGAAGAGGCAACTTTAAGTTTAATATTTGATATCAGATATTTACCCGAACTAATAAATCATTATCGAAAATCCGTTGCTTCCATCATTGCAATAGCAAAATTGTAGAAACTATTGGTGGGCTTTAAATTTTTTCTTTCTGTTGATTGATTTCAACCCTAACACGGGCTAAATCGAATTCCCTATCAAAAATGATACAGAAACCAAATATAATATTTTCTCAAATTTCTTTTTTTATTTGAAAGTGCAATCCTTCCGGTTAATTTTGGAAAATAATTTTATTCAATTGGCTGCCTCGGCTGGCCATGCAGTAGCCTACACGATCGGTCCAATTTTTAAGCACATTATCTATTGTGTGCAGCTGTATTTCACCAATGGCTTCACGAATATTGTCCTTTAAAGCGTCAATTGTCACAGGCTTGTCGGCGTAACACTTATCTTTGACGGCACCCCACAAGTAATAATCCAACGGTGTCAAATCGCAGCTCCGAGCTGGCCAAACGACATCAGCTCTGCGGCTAATAATGCGATCTTCAAAAACAGGGCGCAAAACATCGGCTGTGTGGCACGTCCTGATGAAACCAAATGTTGCCAATATCCTCCTCTTCAATTTTGTGAACATAAATGCGTTCAACATAGCCCGATAACGATCGCCATTGACTGTAACGGCCACTCCTTGCTCATTTTCGAAGAAAAGTGACCCAATTATGCCTCTGGACCAAAATTCGCACCAAACAGTTTTGGGTGCATAGGCTTTTCAATATATGTTTTCTAGTAGTAGGTTTTCTGTGCCCCAAATGCGCCAATGTTGCTTGTTTGCATACCTACCAAGATCAAAATGAGCTTCATCTGAAAAGATGATTTTTTTGGCAAAATCGGCATCTTCTGTAAGTCAATGTTTCCCAGCGTTGTTCAAGCGTATACATAACCATATTCGTTAAGCGGAAGGATAAAACTAATTATCTGTCAAATCAGACATGAGCTAAGTGTTACCATTCACGAAATAAGCACTAGTTGAAACAGAAAAATTAGATCGCGGACCCTTTACTTTATGGGGTCGGTAATAAATATTATAAAAATTACAAGCGTGCTCAGAGAAAGGAATCTAAGGCTAGGTTGAGGTTTCTCACGGAACCTCACGTTAACATTTTCAGTCATATTCGGTAATTTCGGACTCATAACAGGTATTTAAATAGAATTTACACTCGTAAAAACGTCGAAAAAAGGGTAAACTTAGGTCCCTTTCTATATACGCGATCGGAGATATATGTACGCTTTCTGCTATGGTGAAGGTTACGAAAATGAAGCAATAGACGTTTTCACTACACCCAACCACATAAAATAAAATAAACACTTGGAAGAAAAGTATGGCCAACCTTATACTCGAAAACGCACGATATAATTTTTTACTTTCTATGGGAGATACCACTCTCTATTTTGCTAGACTATGCACATTACTCTGACGGTTATTTGTGCTAAGTAACAAGACTCTACCTATTGTAGTTCTCCAGGTACACGATAATAATATTTCTCTATGTATATGAGGCACCACGCCCACCATTCCAATTCAGACTGTGTTCATCTACAAAATGTATCTTAATATGGGGGTTACTGATACAAAATTCCAAGACGCTACCTATTACAGTAATCTAGATACTGGATAATAACTTTCTACTATGGGGGGTACCACGATCACTGTCCCAATCCAATCTGAGTTTGTCGAGAATATACGCATGGCTATGAGGGTTACTTGTAGCCACTTTTAAGATCATACCTATTATAGATATCTATCTCCATTGCAGTTTGCCGAGAACACTATCATTTTTCACTTTGTATGGGAGGTACCACACCCATAATTCCAATTCAGTCTGGGTTTAGCTTGTCTATGAACGTTAATATGGGGGTTACTGGTGCGAAATTCCAGAATGCTAGTTTTCTAGATACACGTGGGAGGTACCACGAACACTCATCCAATCCAGTTTTTCTTCCTCTAAACTATATATGTTACGGGTGCAAAATTTTAAGGCGCTACCTATTATTGTTAATAAGCAACACGATGATAAATAATTATTTTGTATGAGAGGTGCCACGCCCACGTCAGATATTAAAATATAAATACCCTATTTTATCAACCGTATTCTAATCTAATAACAAACTGTGACAATTTCAGAAAGATCGGTTCACTGGTTTAGGCAGCTATAGCTTTCCGACAAACAAACAAACAAACAAACAAACACATTTTGTACTTTTTATATGTAGATATAGATTTATGATTTAAATAAAAAATCTTAAAATAAATTAATAAATAATTCCTAAATTAAAACTTTTTTTTTAATTTAATTAAGTTGAGAAACCCATACTTTTGAGGTCTCGTAACCAAAAGATAAAAACGTAACCCTATTTTTTCGCTAAAATGTTTGTATCTCTGAAACCGCAAATTCTAGAAACATTCGCATAAGTTTTACTGCTCTCAACGTTATAATAAATACTAACAATTATAGGGTATTCCGATACTAACATAATTTGCATGTAAATATATGACCTTATTTTTTGAACCGCAAAAGGGCAACACTTTAAATTTACAAAGAAGATAAGAACTGTGATGGCTATATTAGCAAATAAAATAATAAAAATTAAATTAAAATTAAAATTAAAGGGTGTCGCGATATTAACGAGATTATCATGGACATAGACTTATGTTTAAACCGTAGTAGGTACACTATTAATTGATCATAGAAGGTATCTTACTATGGTCTCTGTAACAAAAATTTATAAAAATCAAAAGGGTGTTCCAATAGTGACTGTATTTCCACGTTTATAGCATTAGTTTTTGAACGCTACTTTAATTTTACACAGACACTTAAATTTTAAACAGAGTATGTAAAATTATGTCCGCTATAACAGCAAAAATGAAATTAAAGGGTGTTTCAATAGTAAAGCTATTTTACGTATATGCCCTTATTTTTGAACCAATTTTTTAATAATTAGTTTAATATTCTATAGAACCTTGCGCTGAAGTTGAAACTTTACAATTCAATTCAATACTTGAAACTCAAATTAGCCCTGTTGCTTTACAAAAAAAATTGTACTTATCAAAAACATAAAATTCAATTGAATATTTTCACATGACTACACAAACAATTTTTCAATAAACAAGCAACCAGCAGAAGAAAAAAAAACGTAAAAAAAATAAATAAAAAGGAATCATTACTATTACGACTACACAGACATTATCATTAACAATAATTTAAGGAAAATGTACAAAACCCCAACAAAATGTTATTGCCACAATCAGCGGCAACAACAACAACAACAACGAAAACAATATCATGATGATGTTTATCTTTATCACATTATAATCATCATCAATTTATAAAAGTTGCTGTGGTATTAAGCGATAAAGAAATATTCATCCACCACCATCGTCATCAGTATCAGCCAGCACTACAACTACTTACTGTCCCACACACAACTGAGCGAAGACGAGTGAGATCACGATAATTTTAAATTACCAATGCACTAAAGAATAATTTTTGCTCAAAGTATAGAAGTTCTTTGTTATGCCACCACTTGAACATATGACGCTTCTAAACGGGAAATTCACTTAAATGCGCCATAACAGGCAGCAAAGATCTAAATTTCAGTCGACTTATAAATAACGTTTTCATAAGAATTTCAGATTGCAAATTAATTGTACTCAAGAAATTTTCGGGAACTTGTTCTGAAATTAAAAATTCTCGAACGGTCGTTAGCTTCAGGTGGTACATAATAATACATTTTTAGCAGTCATGAAGTCTTATTGCCATTTTCCTTAGTAGACGAACATCAACTCTTAAAAAGCTAGAACGGCAGAGGGAAATCCTGCTGCATAGAGTGATGATCCAGTATACGATATGGAGTGGCTTTCTACGGACCTTAGCCCAGAATTTCACTGGGTAATGGCTAAGGCCTTTTGAAGGTGGGACTCTGTAAACCTTAAAAAATTACACTGACAGAAGAATTCGTAGTCAGATTAATGATCATTCCAAACGTCGTCAATGGTCAGAATGGTGACAAGAAATGACAACATTGAATGATCAATTTTCGAAGAAAATCATGGATTCGTCAATAAGCAGAATTGCCGCATTTGGGTGAATAATAATGCAAGAGTGATTGTCGAAAAACCAATGCAACCACAACGAGTGCGGTTTATGGGCTGGCAGCATCATCGGGCCGTATTTTTTTTTCAAAATTAGGCCGGTCAGGCAGTTACTGAGAATGGTGTTCGCTATCGTGAGATGTTAACGAACTTTTTATGGCCCGAATTGGAAGATATGGATGTGGACGATATGTGGTTTCAACAGGACGGTGCCACTCGCCACACAGCTAACGAAACAATGGCTCTTTTGCGTGACAAATTCAATGACCGTGTTATCTCACGTGGTGGCGTGGTGGCAATGGGCAAACAAACACTTTCTCTGCTTTATATATGTATGTATGCAGATATTGATAACAACTTATCATTAAATAAAAAATAATGGTTATTGCATTGATGACCATTTGTCATTAAATTGATCTCGTTTTATCATTTATATGATGAGTGTGTGTCATTAATTCGATGACAGAATAAGGACCTTTGCCAATGTTCACAAAATGGCGAACTTATGTAAAGCTTAACATCACAAGAATGACAAGTGTCACAGGGTTATAAATAAAGACAGTTTTTATGTCAAACTTCAGCAGATTTATGATGGTTTTTCTATCAGTGTAGCAGGGGACCACTGCTGCTCAAATGGCAAAAAAACAAAGCTAAAAAACTAGGCTGATGACCGAACACGACAGCTAAGAATAGCATGATACCAAGATCAAAATCAAGGAGGATATTTGTAAATTAAATACAGGCAGAAATTTGAGTGGAAAAGGTTAAACATATTGCGAACCTAGGGTTGAATAAGCTAAGATTTATTTTAACGGAGCGTACCACATGTAAATTGTAGTGACACTGAACTTTGAACATCTTAAAACGTTCAATAATTTAAAATCCTTAAATAGTAAAAACTAATAATGCAAAAAAAAAACAATGAAGAGAGCTTGGCTCAGAAAGATTGTTTTTAAAAGGCGATTTCTATCAGGTTTTTTTTCATCCCCACACGTTTACACAAACGTCAGTGTTGGTTAAGTGAACTTAGAAAAGCTAATGATATCTTTGAAAGTGTAGGGTGGGTGGGAAAACTAAAATATAGTAAATGGATTTTGTGGACGGTTTCAAGAGGCAACTTCCCAATGGACAATAGATTGTTGTTGTAACAACGATAAATGCTCTTATCAAGCAATTTATGCTGGTTTAGCGCGACAACATTATGTCACACCAGTACAAGCCACTACTTCACAATTATGATATAATCATACAAACAGGCAGGCTACTTGTATTTTTTAACTAAACACCACTATTCGTGTTATCAAACTTCAGCAGCAAGTGAAAGATCAATACCAGCAACAATTGAAGCAACACAGAGATGAAGTAGAACAATTCAATTTTAAATCATGTTCTTTATTTATATACTAATACATCAATACTTCTGTACAAATGCATTTATTTACTTATGTATTTACGTATGCATATGCCTATGATGGTTAAGAAATTGTGGCAAACAATTTGACAATCAACAGCCATACGTAAACATATTTTATACGAGGCATGTCTACAAATCTCTGCTGATAAGTATTGAGAATTTGAATTAAAACATTTTTTACAAGTTGGAATAATTTTATGAGTTTAAGTATAGAAACTTTTGATATACGAATTCCCATCTCTGGACAAGATCTATGCTATGGAAAAAACTTTTTTCCAGATGCCATATTCTCTAATTCTCGTAGCTAAATCTATGGCTAAAATTCTAAAAATGCACAAACAAATTATGAGTGTTGTTGTAAGAATACTCGTAATTTGTTGGTGCATTTTTAGAATTTTAGCGATAGATTTAGCTACGAGAATTACAGAATATGGCACCAGAACGTTTCATACACTTTTCATTTGATCCTCATATTTTTTAAGAGATGGTAAACAAAATTATGAAAATAACCAAATGTGCTACAAAACTGCGTATATACATGCATATGTATGTAAATATGTATGTAAGACAAATTTAGCTTGATTTTTAACATTTTCATTTATTGAAATAGACATTTATACATTTCTCTTTTTCGCTTTTAACAACTAGAATTGTAGATAAGCCGATCTACAAACACATTTGGCTACATGCAAGTAGACATGCATGAATTGTTGCTGGTTTATCAAACTAAACACTTTGTTACAAAATTAAAAAGCAAGTATGTTTCCTTCGCCTCAAAAATCACAAATAATGACGGATCAAAAATATAACGAACTGGTCTATAATAATTCTAAATAATTTTTTAAATAGCTGTTTTACGTCTCATTGAATTTTTTCTAGGTAAATCTAATCAAGAAATAGGAATAACTACTTTACCACAAA
Organism: Phasia obesa; assembly: GCA_949628195.1. Classification (NCBI taxonomy): domain Eukaryota; kingdom Metazoa; phylum Arthropoda; class Insecta; order Diptera; family Tachinidae; genus Phasia; species Phasia obesa. Next base: position 142,258,946 of record OX451217.1, read on the forward strand.
CTCTTAAATGTATTTGGTTTTACGTTTCTTTTTTGAAAGATTTGAAAAATCACCATGAACAATACATATTTCGATCCAGAAACATTTCCAAATTTATAAAATCGACGAACTTATAAGTCGATTACGGATTGCAACCGAACTTAAGTTGCGTTGCCAGTTGCCAAAACTATATTACGGATAGCAACTGGCAACTGATGGCTGGCAACTTCATTTGCCATATATAATGATATTGTTTTTCTGGTTGCTTTGAAGATTTTTCAATTGAAAAATGCTGTTAAACAGAAAATTAAGAATGTTTCTTATTGTTTTTTATTTTTTAATGACAATTTAAATATATTTTAGGCCTGTGTAGATTACAAAATGATAAAAATCACCAGCAAACAAAAATTTAAGCTGTTAATACAAGAAATGGCAAATAAACCACATAATGCTCGTGGTATCCGAGGATTTGGTGACACAAAAGACTGCACTGTAGAATCTGAAAAGAAATTTCCCAAAATCTCAATAGTTGTGGACGATCAACACGTTCAACAGAAGAATGGCAGAGGGTGTGGATCAAATTTAAAGCCAATTTAAAGAAAAATGGCTCACAATAAAAAAGTTTACCATTTCAAAAAAATTCATGTATTTTTTCTTGATTGATTTTATTTTTTATCACTTTGTAGTTTTTGTTCACTTTTCTTACTTGTTTTTTTATTTGTATTTTTTTATTTTATCACTTTTTTGTATTTTTAAACTGATTTTCTACCACTTTGCTATTTATTGTATGCTTATTTACATTCATTTTCAGTTGCTTATCTGTCAAAATAACGATTTCGATAACTTCTTGGCAATTGAAACAAGTTGCCATGCATATGAATATGAATTTTTTTTTTTCAGTTGCCAGTGGGCAACGCAACTAAAGTTCGGTTGCCATTCATAATCGACTTATTAAAAAACGCTTTGTGAATTTTACGTTGGCTTTATCGTCCTTCTGAGAGTGGTATTCAAGCAATTGTTGACTATTTTTGTCCATACTCTGTCCATACTCTGCCTTTCTCAACAACTTGGGCTTTTGACGTCCTCCACATCGAATATTTTGCGTGATATTAAATAAAAAATAAGACCAGGAAATCACCGCTTCTGTAAGTGAAAGTGATTTAAGGGTCATCATGATTTGTCCACATGCTGCCATTCTCAGTAACTTCGGCTTGGTCCGTCTACCTAATGAAATATTTTGCGTATTTATTCACAAATAAGACACAAAAAAGTTTGTACCAAGGTAACGATCGCTTCTGTAAATTGAAATGTTTTTAGGATGTCCATGATTTGTCAATAGGCCGCCATTCTCAGTAACTTCGGCTTTGTCGGTGCACCACATTTTGCGTGATATTAAGACATAAATATAACAAATAAATGTTTGTACAGAGGAAACCATCGCTTCTGCAAGTCGAAGTGTGGACGATGATGATTTCTCAATACTCTGGCGTTCTCAGCATCGTAGGCATTGGCCGCCATGGAAGATTTTGCTTGATATAAAACCATAAAGAAGACAATGAAATATTTGTACCGAGGAAACCATCGCTTTTCCAAGTAGAAGTATTGACGATGGTTCTGTTTTGACAATACTCCACCGTTCTCAGCAACTTGGGCTTTGGCCATCTCTACCACTTGGAATGTTTTGCGTGATATTAAGTCATAAATAAGACACAGAATTGTTTGAACACAAGAAACGATCGCTTCTGTAAGTTGAAATGTTTTTAGGATGATTATAGATAGTAAATTATGGCCTTAAGTTGAAAAAGGGCTGGAGGGAGAACCTTTCCAATTAATATCCAATTTTTCCATTATTCGCACTGATGGTCTTTAAAATAGTTCAAAAAAGTTATTCTTAATGCAGATAATTTAATTTACACAAGCATAAAATATCCCAACTTTTTTGAAAGACCCGAAAAAAACGTCAGTTTTTATATTTTCCCAATTAAGAGGCGTGTGACTGTTGCAACGCAACATAATATTGAAATAAAACTTAATTGTATTTTATTCTAAACTAGCAGTGCCCGCGATGTTGTCTGCATCGTAGAGTTCTGTAAATAGTCTTAACAATTTCTCGCCGAAAAAAATAAAAAGTGCTGCCAAGTTTTCAGTACGATTAAATGGGTTGAATTGTGTACTTTCACTGTTTTAACTCTATTTTATCTTGGAAATGAGATATGTTTACGGGAAAAAGTACCCTATATTTGAACCGAGATACTAGAGGATCTTCACACAAAATTTTATTAAATTTCAGTCTTTTTTACGTGATGCCACCAACACAGCCAGACAGATGGACAGACAGAATTTTCCAGAATTTCAATAACCATCGACAAAATTTTCAACAAATATTTTAAATACAGAAATGATCTTGTTACAGTTTTATTATATGTAGAGATTACATACAGATAGCCGACATCTTAAAATTGCAAGCCGACCTTAAATAAGTTCACTGCATCAAAAATATCGAGTTAAGAATTTGTATCGATAGCTATAATACAAACTGTAACTTTTGATAAAACGTTACTTTCTGGGATCTTCTTTGGCTCTTTTGCAGTTTATTTGTTGTACTGCAAATGTCGTCGTGGCAGTAGTTGTGGTTCTCATTGTAATACAACTTTATTTGCCAACGGTGGTGTTTGAAACCGAGCTCTTTCTCTTTATCTGTCTCTCATGTTGCTTGTTCAAAGACTGATTTTATTAATCAGTTTTAATTCTTGTCCACAAATTTATGATTATTTTCAATTTTTGTAGCAGCCAAAACAGGCACACAAACACTCACTCACACACACAAACTTGTAGTCTTTAAAGCTTCAGACGGCTTGTTGCTCGAGTAGAAAATTTAATTCTTGTAAATGTTTTTAAGGGTCTAGAAATTCAAACAATTATTGAGTATCAATGTTTAAGTTGAACACATTTACCACGAGTATTTTAGTTTAGTTTAGAAAGAATTATTGTAGGCTTCTTGATAATTGGTTTAAATTGAAGCGTTATCGCTTAATTGTGGCAGTGAATTGAAGTGAAGTAGAATATGTGGCCATAGTTGCAGAGGATGTGGGCATAACAATTGTAAAATGTTAATGAGTAACTACCTTGATATAAATTTTTTTAAATTTTTTTACTAGAAATTCAAGATAATGGGACATACATATGTATTTATGTACATTTCTTTAGCATGAAGTTATAGTTGTTTTTGGAATTTTATTAATTAATAAATTCTTTGTTGAATAGGTACATTATACCAATAACATAAAATATGTAATTGATTATAGCGGTTTAGTTTTTAACCGACTTCAAAATCGATTCGTTATCAATTCGTCTGAACGTTACTTTTTATGTATGTATGTTTGTGCCCGCAGAACTCAGCCATTTCTAAACCGACTTTTCTTTTTCTTTATTTGAAAGGTTATGCCTACAGTTTGGTCTCGTATTAAGAACATTTTATTATTTTAAAAATTAAAGGGTGTCCCCCTACAACACACATGTTTTTTACGTGTATTACGAACCGTAAAAGAGCACCAAATTTTAAAAAAGTACGTGTCCAAACAACAGAAAGTAATAAAAGAAATTTTTTAATTTAAAGGGTGTCCCCATAGGTGACGTAATTTGACTTATATTTTTTTCGCAATTTTTACTTATTGTATTTTCAATATAATTGAACTATCAATATTTACTCATATCTTAAGTCTAAAAATAAAAATATATATGTTAAGTCCAACCAGCGCTGGACAAAAAAAAATGTATGTTTCACGGTTACTGTAATTTGCGGGTTATCCCTCTGATGAGAGAAGCAGTGTCCCTTCTTCTTAGTCGAATGTAACCAGGTTCATTAAGTATGTTACGGGCCAGGGGATTCGGATGAGTTTCAAGCTTCCTTAAATACCTTATGGCAAGTTTCGCTATTTCTGCTTTAACTGATGGCACGTTTAGATCTTTATGAATGTTCGAGTTTTTTATATACCAAGGAGCAGATGTAATTATACGAAGATTCTTATTTTGGCGCCTTTGAATTTTTTCTACGTTGGTAGCTGAGGCAGTGCCCCATAATTGAATGCCATAACACCATATTGGTTTTAGAATTGACTTGTATAATAAAAGTTTGCAATCTAAAGCTAGAGTAGAATGTCTACCAATAAGCCAATTTAGTTGGACTGCTTTTAACTTCATTTGTGTTAACTTTGTTTCTATGTGGCGTTTCCATGTAAGGCGCCGGTCAAGATGTATGCCGAGGTATTTGACGTCTGAAAGCTGAGGTATCGTTTGGTTATTTATCCGAATAGGGGGCAAGATTTTCTGCGCAGTGTGAAAGTTATGTGAGTACATTTTTGTTGATTCACTTTTATTCTCCATTTCTTCAACCATTTTTCTAAATTGGATATGTGGTCTTGTAAATATCGTGATGCTACTTCGGGTCTTTCGTGAATGTTCAAAAAAGCTGTGTCGTCAGCAAATGTCGATGTGTGAACTCGGTTACTAGTTGGCATGTCTGAAGTATACAATAAGTATAAAAAGGGCCCCAATATACTACCTTGGGGAACTCCGGCTTCGATTGGCTGTGGTGAGCTCAAAAAATATTCTTATTTCACAATAAGTTTTCGTTCGGTTAAATAACTATCTAGCAGCTTATATAGGTTTACGGGCAAATTCAGTTTTAGCTTATATATTAGGCCATACCTTATCGAATGCTTGAGAAAAGTCGATAAAAAGCGCAGAGCAGTATTTTCTCTCTTCAAATGTCTTCTTAACAACATTGACTAACCTGTGAATTTCACTTATATGAGCCTATCTTTTGAACCGTTATAAACAAAACCTTGAAAATTTTACAGAATGTCGATTACTATGACTATGAGTATAAATATTCAAAATTATAAATTAAAGGGTGCTCCAATAGTTCATTTAATTTGGTCTATATGGCTATACCTTTTAGTAGTTGTACACAGACCGTTGAAATATACAAAGAACCTATATTGCTAATTCCGCTATAACAAAAAGTATAAAATGTGAATTTGGAAATAAAAGGGTGTCCCAAAAGTTAATGTAATTCTATGTCCATATGTGGCCAAAATTTTGAACTGTTATAGACAGACAGCTGAAATTTACAAGGAACCTGTATTGCAAAGTCCGCTATAACAGGCGGGTGCTGCCATAATTGTTGTAATTTGACCTTTATGGCCCTATCTTTTTACAAACACTTGAAAATTAGACAGAATGTCCACCACTTTGTCAGGTATAATAACAAGTATAAATATTTGGAGTTACAAATTTAAGGGTTTCCGAATAGTTCATGTAATTTGATGTATATGGGCAAACTTTAGAACCTTTATAGACAGACAGTTGAATTAACGAGTGATTTTTTAAGAGCTTGAGAACTTTTTTTTTAAAAAAACGCATAAAATTTGCAAAATCTCATCGGTTCTTTATTTGAAACGTTAGATTGGTCCATGACATTTACTTTTTGAAGATAATTTCATTTAAATGTTGACCGCGGCTGCGTCTTAGGTGGTCCATTCGGAAAGTCCAATTTTGGGCAACTTTTTCGAGCATTTCGGCCGGAATAGCCCGAATTTCTTCGGAAATGTTGTCTTCCAAAGCTGGAATAGTTGCTGGCTTATTTCTGTAGACTTTAGACTTGACGTAGCCCCACAAAAAATAGTCTAAAGGCGTCAAATCGCATGATCTTGGTGGCCAACTTACCGGTCCATTTCTTGAGATGAATTGTTCTCCGAAGTTTTCCCTCAAAATGGCCATAGAATCGCGAGCTGTGTGGCATGTAGCGCCATCTTGTTGAAACCACATGTCAACCAAGTTCAGTTGTTCCATTTTTGGCAACAAAAAGTTTGTTAGCATCGAACGATAGCGATCGCCATTCACCGTAACGTTGCGTCCAACAGCATCTTTGAAAAAATACGGTCCAATGATTCCACCAGCGTACAAACCACACCAAACAGTGCATTTTTCGGGATGCATGGGCAGTTCTTGAACGGCTTCTGGTTGCTCTTCACTCCAAATGCGGCAATTTTGCTTATTTACGTAGCCATTCAACCAGAAATGAGCCTCATCGCTGAACAAAATTTGTCACATTTGAACATTTCGAACCGAGCACTGATTTTGGTAATAAAATTCAATGATTTGCAAGCGTTGCTCGTTAGTAAGTCTATTCATGATGAAATGTCAAAGCATACTGAGCATCTTTCTCTTTGGCACCATGTCTGAAATCTCACGTGATCTGTCAAATACTAATGCATGAAAATCCTAACCTCAAAAAAATCACCCATTATATAAAGATCTTTGTCTTTAAAATTGTAAATTAAGGGGTGTCCCAATAGGAGATGTTATTTAATCTATATGGCCTTATTTTGAAACCGTTATAGAGAGAGGCTTGAATGGTGTCCCCATAAAAGACGGATGCTGGTGAAAATAGCTTTTGAACAGTAATAGTGAGAGGCTTGACATTCACATAATCTTTACTTTTTTCCCGCTAATTTTGGCGCATCTTTTATTTGGTTTGAATCTAATTCTCACATTTTTAGTTTAGAATTGCAAGAATTATTGATATACATACATGTTATAGTGGGACTATTTTAGGGGGGACCTTAAATTCTGTGAAAAATGTATATGTAAATTAAAACATGTTATTTAAAATATGTCGCTCCATATATTCTACTATAACTCTAAAATCAATTCATGCTAACACATCAGTAAATTTGACTTTTAATAACTTTAAACATACTTTTTACTTGCCGGCACTTTGGGATGCGCTAAACAAAGGGCATACCGCCAAGGATGATTAATATAATCCGAGGAATCCGTATGATGTGTACGCTGCATATACGGGGGTGAGTTCCTCCCTTTGAGATCAGAACAGGCGTCATGCAGGGCTGTGTTCTATCCACACACTATTTTTACTCCTGGTAGGTTGCGTAATTTAGCGATCAAACGCCAAGCAACTTTTAGCGTCCCGTGGAATTTGAGAAACCTTCTATACGACATCGATTATGCCGACGATGTTTGCCTTTTGCGCACACTTATTTAAAGATACGCAACAAAAACTCTTCGTCCTAACAGAAAACGCCAAAAAATTCGGGCTAAAAATCAACGCAAAAAAAATCAAATTAATACGTATTGATAGTAGAAATACATCACAAATTAATATTTCAAGGCCAGATAATCGAGCATATTAAGTCCTCCTCATATCTCGGCAACACCATCAGTGAAGATGGTGATTTCTATGCCGATATTACGCACAGAATCAACTAAGCTCAGACTGCGTTCCACACCCTGAATAGAATATGCCGCACAAGCAACTTCTCTAACAACACAGGAATCTTTAACTGTGGTGCAAAATCTATGCTTCTGTCCTGGATCTAATCCCAAACCTCTCGAATGAGACTACGGACGTTTTTCAACAAATTTCTAAGGCACATCTTTTAAATTTGCTGGCCCAATTGGATCGGTTGCTCTTAATGGCCGGATTTCGTCCTATTAGATGTTAAATCTGTAGGCAAGGAATGTGTATGTGTGGAATGGCCACTTGACGTAATTGCAAGACAATCGCTCGATTAATACCTCTGTGTAAGTGGACATCTGTTTTCCATTGCTCGACAGAATTTATTGAATTCTTATTTTGTCAAAAACAAACAGGACCAATAGGGATGAACAAGAAAGCCTCGCAAGACGCGGAAAGGTTAGCGTCTAAAGAAACTCCGATTTTTATTGGTCGAGGAAATCTCGCAAGCAATGTACTACTGAGGGAATAGGCCTGAAAGTTGATCAGATGTAATTATTTATAGCAAGCTGATTATCTCTTTTTTAAGAACAAAACTACCTCTGTCTTTAAAGGAAGAAAGCGAAAATCGAACTCGTAACCTCCAGACTGATAGACTAGCGCACTACCAATCGGTCTATATAGACACTTAAATTGGAGTACCTTAAGGTTGATAGTGACAGCCCATAAAACCTTCAAGTAGGATATGGCTATGATAAAAATCTAAGAATATACTGGTAGGCTTTCGCTGAAAGGGGTTGAGGCTGTATGGCGTGTATTGTGTATAAATGTCCAGCACTAGCTAGTTTTTTACCTATAACTTTAGGCGACTTTAGCCTTTGACAAATGGTAGTGTTTTCGAAAAACAGTATGACGACGAAAAACTTTGACAGTTAGTCGACAGTTTGAAATCACTAGAGCCTTAATGAAAGTGAACTACCTAACGGGTACTAGAATCACTGAGGAACGAAGGAGGTCCAAAATGCTTTAATAGAGTTGGTGGTAAGATAAGAAAAAGCATCGACAACCAAAATTAATCAATCAAAAAAGAAATTTGTTAAAAGGCACCTAAGACATTGGTATAGTTACATACATACATATGTATGTATGTATGTACATACATAGTATGTACCGTTCGGCACTATTGTTAAGGTTTTGTTTGCTAACTAAGTCCTAAATGAAAAGTGTTTAATCCAACTAACGGGGATAAAAAGCCAGTACTAAATATTATACTTTTTTTCGAAAACTACTGTCACAGCAGTGTAGCAACAACAAAAGTACTTTTTCTAATCCAAACAAAACAACAATAACAAAAAATATTTTTGAAGTAAGAAATTTGTTGCCATCTAAAAACTTGTGGTGTTAAGAACGACTTTTGAAATGAAACATATGTACCAAAGTCTCTGGCGGAAATCAGACGTTCAAATGTCTTGCACACAACAGACTAGTTTCAACTATTTCTTTACAAATCTAATTTAAAAACAATTTCGATATCATTGATTATGACCCTTTTAGCTAAGTTAAGGTTAAAATTTAAATATTTAATTCTGAACAAAAAAAAAAAACATCAAAACATCAGCATGATAACCGATAACGTAGAATAAACAATCATAGAGCTGTTTGCAAACAAAAAAAGGGGTGAATTGACACAAAGTACTTATGTATGTACATATACGTATACATATGTATGTATGGATATGGTCACAAAATGTGTCTGCATAGGAATTTTGTAGGAATAAAAAATCAGGAAACTATTGACAGTTAATTCTTTGTATAATTTTACTTTATATAGTAAGAAATATATTAAGTGAGAGAAACAGTACTGAAGCAATAACAGACAATGACTGGTTTAAAGGTGTTAAACCAGACAGACTTTAATTTTAATTATCATTTAGAGCTAGTTTTACTTCAAAAATTAAAATGTTGCACGGACAATGCAAAAAAAATTTGTCGATAAAAGTTTTACAAAAAATGTTTGATAAAATTTTTACAAAAAATATGTGATAAAATTTTTACAAAAAATTTTTGATAAAATTTTTACAAAAAATTTTTGATAAAATTTTTACAAAAAATTTTCAATCAAATTTTTACAAAAAATTTTCAATCAAATTTTTACAAAAAATTTTCAATCAAATTTTTACAAGAAATTTTCGATAAAATTTTTACAAACAATTTTCGATAAAATTTTTACAAACAATTTTCGATAAAATTTTTACAAACAATTTTCGATAAAATTTTTACAAACAATTTTCGATAAAGATTTTACAAAAAATTTTCGATAAAATTTTTACAAAAAAAATTAATAAAATTTTTACAAAAAAAAAAATTTATAAAATTCTGAACAAAAAATATTTACAAAAAAATTTTTATAAAATTTTTCCAAAAATAATTCAATCAAATTTATAAAAAAATTTTCGATAAAATTTTTCAAAAATATTTTAGTAAAATTTTTACAAAAAAATTTCGAAAAAATTTTCAATAACATTTTTACAAAAATTTTTTGATAAAATTTTCGATAAAATTCTTACAAAAAATTTTCGATAAAATTTTTACAAAAAATTTTTAATCAAATTTTTACAAAAAAATTTCAATCAAATTTTTACAAAAAATTTTCAATCAAATTTTTACAAAAAATTTTCAATCAAATTTTTACAAAAAATTTTCAATCAAATTTTTACAAAAAATTTTCAATCAATTTTTTACAAAAAATTTTCAATCAATTTTTTACAAGAAATTTTCGATAAAATTTTTACAAAAAAACAACGAAAAAATTTTTCCAAAAAATTTTGAATAACATTTTTACAAAAAATTTTTGATAAAATTTATACAAAAAATTTTCGATAAAATTTTTAAAAAAAATTTCCGCTAAAATTTTTACAACAAATTTTCGATAAAATTTTTACAACAAATTTTCGATAAAATTATTACAAAATATTTTCGATAAAATTTTTACAACAAATTTTCAATAAAATGTTTATAAAAAGTTTTCGATAACATTTTTATAAAAAGTTTTCGAAAAAATTTTTACAAAACATTTTGAAGAAAATTATTAAAAAATTATATATCTTTATATTATATCTGTAATAATGAAACTTAAAATCATAAAAGTAAAAACCGAATGTATATACTTATGAATTGGGAAGCATGACAGAGTAAGGGTATTCAGCATGGCCGAATATATTTTTTTTACTTGTTACTTTTAAAATCAATCATATTATTTGTAATAAAAAATAGTCTTCCAACTTAGAGAAAATAAAAAGAACTTAAGCCTGACTTAAAAATTGTATCTTCATTTTAATAAATATATTACTTATTTACTATACTTGATTATTTACTATACTTGATTTAAAAATGTTTTACAGCTTCTCTTCGCATGAAAAATAGCTCGAAAGTAAACTTTAAATACTTCGGACCGTTGAGGGTTAACATTTTTGCAGTACTAACCCCCTTAGCGAAGTAACTATAACCCTTCACCAATAACAATGAATACCAAGCATGTAAAACTGCAATAAAGATAACGTGTTAGTTGCTGCGTTCAGCTTAAAACAGATCAGGCAAAGAATTGAACCTCTTCTTTCACATGTATGCAAAACATACCAATCCATACATAAGTATGCATGTATGTATGTACATATGTTTGTATGTTTAACATACGATGACACATTTTTTGTTACAACTGAAGAAACAAAATCTTTAAAAATAATTTAAAACTGTAATAAGAAGACACAAGTAAAGAATAGCATTTGAGTCTTTTTCTTTAGACGCGTAAATATTATTTCAGCAGCAACAAATGAAAATTGTAAGTGAAGTCTTTGTTGCCTTTTAATAAAAAATTCGTTGATTGCCAACGAACATAAAAAAGCAATTTTATTTCATTTACGAGTGTTGCCAGAAATGCAATAAAATCCATAATTTGTATACCCTTCAGGGTATACATACAAATGTATGTATATAAGTTTGTCATTCCGTATGTAATTTCAACAATATTCATTCCCGAGCCCATAAAGTATATATATTCTGGATTCTTATAAATAGAGAATTTGATCTGTCCGTGTTGACGTTGAAATGTCATTTGCCAAGACGCCACACGAGGTACAGAAAATTTAAGCACACTAATCTGCCAGGAATAGTTTCGAAAATTGTGGGATTGTAATTCAGCAACATCAGACCTCGTCATTCTTGGTTGTAGGCAAAAAAAAAAAACTACGCCTACCTACATACATATATTTTTTACGTTGTTTTCATTTTCTTTCGGAATAAATGATTTTTTGCCTTTTATTGTTAAATAAATATTAGACCTCTAGCTGCTTTGATTTGTACTAAAGGCAATACATATAGAGGTAGCCACAGACCTACACGCTGCTCAGGGAGCAGTCAATAGCCCGTTGGGGGGGTTAATATGAGGAATTTTTTTTAAAGGAAATCCATTGTGTAGCATCATCAGGAAAAAAAATTTTAAAAATTAACGGTAATGAAAATTACAATTAAAAAAAAGTTAAAAACTAAAACAATTAAATTAAGAATTAAAAAAAATCAAATAAACTTTATCAAAATTTAAAAAACATTTTTAGAAAAAAAATTCCAAAACTTTTTAAAAAAATGTTTACAAGAAATTAAAAAAAAAATACACAAAAAATTTTTACAAGAAATTAAAAAAAATATTCAAAAAAAAATCACAAAAAAAAATTTTTGTAAGAACTTTTAACAAAAGTTTTCCAACAAATTTTCTATAAAATTTTTACAAAAGATTACAAAATTTACAAAAAGTATTCAATAAAATTTTTACAAAAAATTTTCAATAAAATTTTTACAAAAAATTTTCAATAAAATTTTTACAAAAAATTTTCAATAAAATTTTTACAAACAATTTTCAATAAAATTTTTACAAAAAATTTTCAATAAAATTTTTACAAAAAATTTTCAATAAAATTTTTACAAACAATTTTCAATAAAATATTTACAAAAAATTTTCAATAAAATTTTTACAAAAAATTTTCAATAAAATTTTTACAAAAAATTTTCAATAAAATTTTTACAAAAAAATTTTCAATAAAATTTTTACAAAAAATTTTCAATAAAATTTTTACAAAAAAAATTTCAATAAAATTTTTACAAAAAATTTTCAATAAAAATTTTCAATATAATACATAAAAAAATATCTATAAAACCAAAAAAAAAAATTCTATACAATTTTTAATTTAATTCAAAAAAATTTCTATTAAATTTTTTGAAAAAAAAAAACTTTTACAAAAACAATTTTCTGTAAAATTATAACATTGCTACAGCAAGTTTTGAAATTAAATGGTGTCCCCATAAAAAGCGAATATTGGTATACCTACGAATACATGCATACGTAATTTTGGCTAATTTTGGTTATCTTTTATTTGGTTTGAATACTACCTTCATAGTTCTTAAATTTTTTCAGAATCGATGCCCATCTATGTATGTATGTATATGTTTTTTTTTTAATTTTTATTCTTAAATTTAAATTCGCATTATAGCAAGTTTTATTTTAATCTGGTCGCTCTACCATGATCGTGTGTGCCCATGTGTAAGCATTGCTTATAATATGAATGCAAGAGTACAAATATGAGCAGGGTTTTGTAAACAATATTCTAGTCTTATTGTTGTTTTTTATCAGTTGTTATTGTCAATTGGTTTTCTTACATTTTTTATTATTTTTGTTTGTTTTTGGAAAACATCTTGTTGTTTTTGTTTTTTTCCTATCAAAGGGCCTTTGGTATTATGGATACCCATATGTAGTTGACTATCTATCTCTCTTGTCTGTTTGTTTTATAAAATGTTTGTTAGTTGTTGTAGTTTATGGGTTAATTGCTTTTGGCTTTTTTACGAGTATCTTCCCTGTTTCTTGATTTGTTTTTGTTATTTTGTGTCTATTGCTGTGATGATTTGTTGGTGTTTTTGTTTTGTTTTTAGGTTTTTTGTTTTGCAGCAGTTTATAACGGAAAACTAACTTGGGCAAAAGTTGAATATGAGTACTAGAGCAAAGAGAAGCGTTTTTGCCATTTCGTCTATGTCTTATTAAAAAGAACGTTAATTTGTTGAGGAATTTTTGAAATAGAAAAAATGTGGCTGACAATTTTTTTTTTATTTTGACTTTTAAAAGAATTGCTCATGCTTTATTTATGATTAAAATTGGGTTGGGTTCGAATTGTAGCTATTGAACTGATGGTGTCATCCATCGCCTTTTTACTGTTTATGGCCAAATAAAAAAATCAAAAACTCTTTCAGTTTATTTGTTTGTTACCTTTGTCAATATTGATTTAATTTGTTGTGGTTGTTTAAAGTTTTCTTCCATACCTACATATAAAAAAAGTTTGATATTTGTTTTATTTATGATTTTATGAAATTCAGAAGATACGCGTTTTTTCTGTATGTTGGTTGTATCAATACTTATTCGTTTGAATTAAACTTAAGCATAAAGGAATATGAATTTACAGTAAATTAAAATGAAAATGGCACACCTTTGTAAAATTGGTAAAAAATACTACGTGTAACGCTAAAAAGTGTTATTAATAGGTTCAACGACGACAAACGATTTGCTAGTCCCAAAAAATTATTTTCTAACAGGGATACTCTAAAATTGCAGTAATAATTTAAGATTAAGTGCCCCAAAACTGTCCCTTTTAAGGGAGCATTTAAACATGAATTGCAGTCCAGAAACAGTACTAAATATGTAGGTACATAAAACTAAATATAAGCTACATACATACACAGTGCAACACGGAAAAAAATAACCATATACGGACACCACTACGTGATAAAAGACCAAAAAAAAAGACCCCTGTCTCCCAGTTTTGCCCAAAATCGTCCAGGTATTTTTTATGGGCCCTCAGAGATGTGGGGCCTCGATGTCATTTTTGCAAAAAAAATGATCATTTACTCAAGCTTATATTTTGCAAACCGTTTGAAATTTTTATATACTCTCTGAGGCAAAGTTGTAGCTCTTGTCATAAAGAACAAAAATTGTTAACATATAAAATCAAAAAAACTTCATCTTCAAGGTCAAAATCGCAAAAAAACTTTCAAAATTCAAGGAAACAATCAACTACAAAAATGAACCTAAGATCTCAATAAACAACTTTCTAGAACATATGAACTTCCTAGGAAAGATTCTTAACACCGGTTAGGTAGCGCTTAGCTAGCCGCAAAAGTGAAAAATTTCCCGGCTACCTAAGCGCTACCTAAACGAAAGAACTTTGCCTCAGAGAGTATATCAAAATTCCAAATGGTTTGCAAAATATGAGCTTGAGTAATTGATCATTTTTTTGCAAAAATGACATCAAGGCCCCACATCTTTGAGGGCCCATAAAAAAAACCTGGAGGACTTTGGGCAAAACTGGGCGACAGGGGTCTTTTTTTTTGGTCTTTTATGACGTAGTGGTGTCCGTATATGTTTATTTTGCCATGACTTAAAAAATTACACAGTGTGATATGTATGTACACAGAAAAAAATTTATGTACACAGAAAAAATGTCGATGACCGTTATAATAAAAAGTATAGATATTCAAAATTATAAATTAAAGGGTGCTCCAATAGTTCATTTAATTTAATGTATATGGCCATACTTTTGAGCAGTTGTACACAGACCGGTGAAATTTAAAAAAAACAGTATTGCTAAGTCCGCTATAACAAAAAGTATAAGATTAGAATTTGGAAATAAAAGGGTGACCCAATACTTAATGTAATTCAATGTATGTGGCCAAACTATTGAACTATTATAGACAAACAACTGTAATTTACAAGGAACCTGTATTGCAAAGTCCACTATGACAAGTATACAATTTGAATTTAGAAATTAAAGGGTGTCCCCATAATTTATGTAATTTGATCTATATGGCATTATTTTTTGAACCGTTAAACACAAACACTTTAAATTTATTTCTCTGTACTTGCTCTGGTATAGTAACAAGTATAAATATTTGGAATTATAATGTAAAGGGTGTCCCAATAGTTCAGTGTTATTTGATATATGGCCAAACATTTGAGCCGTTATAGACAGATAGTTGAAATTTACAAAGAATCTTTGTGGTCAAGTGCTCTATAACAACAGGTCTTTAATTTAAATTTGTAAATTAAAGGGTGTCCCAAAAGGTGATGTAAAATTATCTATGTGCCACTATCTTTGAAACCGTTATAGACAGAGGCTTGAATGGTGTCCCCATGAAAGACGGATGCTGGTGAAATTAGCTTAACTTTTGAACAGTAATAGGGAGAGACTTGACATTCACATAGTCTTTACTTTTTTTCTCTCTAATTTTGGCGCATCTTTTATTTGGTTTAAATCTAATTCTTACATTTTAAATTTAGAATTTGTGCCCTTCTATCTGTTTGAAGTCGGTTTTTTTTTGCAAGAATTATTACTTTAATATTTTATTCTTTACAGACCACATATTTGCACAATTGAACACAATGAACATCGGGGAATACTGCTGACATCCGCGCAACCTGTACGGAAGACCTGCTGGAGCAATACAATGAGGAAGGTAGATGAGAAAAATATGCTCTAGGAAAGCTTATTTGAATTGATAATCATCCACGAGGTATGTATATCAGAGTGAGTCAGTTTTCTCATTTACGAGCATAGTGCCCTTAAGTATCTGCATGAAATTTTGTTTTGCGCATTGAGGTTTGGAGTGCTCAGATGAATGTCACTGGATGTATTTCCTAACATTTTACAAAAAAATTAGTGGACTTCATTCGTAATCTTATAAAATCTGTTATCACACAAAAGGGATTCCCAGCAAATTTGCAATTTGAAAAAAAATAATATTTTCGTTATTTATGTAAGCTCTTTAGAGATATAGAATTTGTTTTCATTCAGACGGTGTTAGCAATTGTGCTGCTGCATACCTAGTTTCTTCAACCTATGATTACAAGGTTTACCGACTCCCAGTTCCTTCTTTTGGGGCTATTTAAATAGTAGAGTTTTTTTAATATTATTTTATTTTATTTTTTATATAACTTTAACAGATTTTTGTATTTAATAATTTACGTGGTTTTTTAATAGTGCAGTTTATAAAAATGTATGATTTAAATTTGTTGATGTCTTTTTTTATTTGGATTTTTTTGTTAGGAAATTGTATTCATTTTATCTTATAAATATGTATGTATATACATGTTGTTTGAAAAATTCTGTGAACCACTGTATGTGAACATATCCGCATGTACGTAAATTTGTTATCACCAAAATTTTATCGGATTTTAAAATATTGGTGAGAATATCGAATGTTTACACTTATACACATTAGATGATACCTCATTTAATTAAGAAAAGGGTTAACTTGTTTGTCTAACAAAAAATTGATTCATAAGCCCAGCCTTGAAAATGAACCATAAAAACATTTACCGTTTGAGTGATTCTATAAAATGTATTGTAAACAAATTGAGGTTTACAAATAAAAATAACGACAAAAAATAAAAATTTGCTTTAGCTTTCATAATCAGTTAATACAGTAAGAAATGACAGTATCAAATTTTAATAATGTGGGTTCTTTTGTATATCCAAATTGAAAATAAAAGAACTACTGCTCCAAGGGAAAATAGAAACATTTTGTAGGTGCAATGCCACCTCCAGACTTGCGGTTGCCAAAACCACGGTCAATGTCTAAAAACTTTTTCTATGGTTCGGTAGTTAATTTGTAATCTATTTTGTATCATCTATACATTTAATAAAATAGTAACTCATTTCCTGTCTGTCTGTGTTTCTGTTTGTGTTCGCATCACGTAAAAACTACTGGATGGATTTTGACAAAATATTGTGAGCAGGTACTTTAGTATCCTGATTCCAATATAGGATAATTTTTTTCCGCAAAAATATCTTTTTTCCAAAAGAAAGTGGAGAAAAAGCTAAGAATGTACGCCGATTTTTTTTACCGATTTAAAAGTACTGCATACTTTAAGGCGTCTTTTATTTTTGAAAGCGGAATATTTTAAACACAGTTGTACAACAGATGGCGCTGTTTTAAAATAATGATAAAATATGAATTGAAAGCAGAATATTTTAAACACTTTTGCGCAAGAGGTGGCGCTGTTTTAAAATAATCACAAAATACGAATTATTAACTGCCAAGTACCCAATTGAATAAAATTTGATTTGATTTGTATTTTTACTTTGTGGATTTAAATTTTTATTAAAATATATTAAACGCCTTTTACAGAGCTTTACAATAATTTTTGGAACTTTAGAATTTTAAATAAATTTTAGAAAATTATTCAGAGATGGGTACCCTTATATAAGGTAAATATGTAAGAGACTTAAAATTTGGCAAAAGCAAAATCGAACAATATATTGTCAGGACGCACAGAACTTGTGCTCACACAGATTGCAGGAAGGTCCTAAGACCTTCAGGATGGTACTTCCTGCAATCTAAAAAAAATTTTAATTTTAAAAAATTCAATATTTACAAAAAAATTTACAAAACATTTTCAAATAGACATTTTTACAGAAAAATTTTTTTAAAAAATTATCGAAAAAATAATCAAAAAAATATTTTTACAAACAATTTTTGAAATATTTAAAAAAGTTTCAATATTTCTATGAAAATTAAAATCATAAGTATAATATAACATATTTTTAATATTCAGAATACTTATACACAGAAAAAATTTTTTGCTCCTATTAACAGTTTTAATTAGTTTTAGATACAAATTTAATTAATTTTTCAATTGACTCAATTATATAATTAATTAAGAATAAATTAAATAATATTTCAATTAAGTAGATAATTGAATTAATTAAAAATTAAATTTAAGTTGTATCTGAAACTAATTAAAACTGTTAATAGGAGTAAAAAAATTTTTCTGTGTACATATGTGAGTATATAGAGTAACATATTTTTTTTAAATGCGTTTGACTCTTAAATAGATGAGATCTGTGTTTTAGAACCTAGATGCATTAAACAGATAGAAAGCATCAGGATACCGATTACAAACTGTTAAAAATAAAATACACACGATTATTTTGAAGCCAGCAAATCTACATGGTTACACACACGACCATCGTTGTGGCTGTAGTCATCTTAGGCTAATTCATATTTTTTAGGCGACAATTTTATTTTATTCAACAAAAGAAAATTAAACAAAATTATAAATTACAAATAATTTATGTAAACAGTCAACAATATGGATAATGCTGTACATGTCTGTATAAATAAAATCATCGTGGTGAAGGGTATAGAAAATTCGGCACGGCCGATTATAGCACTCTTCCTTGTTTGTATTTCTTTTAAATTGTTTCAACTTATTATTTGCAAAATATGCAGTTTAATATATGAACAAGCAAACCCAAAGGCTTTAAATTTACCGGCAATTTGCAATATTTTGTTCGATTTTGCTTTGAAAGCAATCCACACCAAAGACCCTTCGTTTTTAGTGCCTCCTTAAACTATGCTGCATATCAGTTTATGTATGTTTGTAAGTATATACATACATATTTACTTTATAGAAAAACTAAAGTATGCTTATCCGGTTAGTTCAGTTCAGTTATGATTTATGTATTTACTTTACTACTAAAATAATTGCGTACTTTCACTGCTTTTTCTCCACTTTCTCTTGGAAATGAGATATATTTGCGGACAAAAGTATCCTGTAATGGAATCAGAATGCTAGGGAACTTCCTCAAAAAATTTTGATGCGAACAGAGAAACAATTCGAAGGGCTTGTAGCCGGCTATGAGCCGCCGCCGTCTTTTTTTTAATTGGAGCCTCCGCCAAATAGAGCGGCTTGTCACGACTCAAAAATATTAGCCGGTTATTTTTTTCTTTTCTTTTTGTCGTACTGGAATTTAACAAAATTTAAATTTATATTTAAAAAAAAAAGCTGAATTAAAACTTTAAATTTTAAATTTTTTAAATTTATTGTTAAGTTAATAGAATTGGATTTGTATGGTAAATTCAACCTATAAAAATATTGGCAACCTTGCAAGTTAATATAATTGTATTCCGTAACTTACTTTCATAGATGTATTTGTTGATACTGGCGGTATTAAAATATTATTTACAACGTTACAATTCTTCACATGTAACCATTTTTTCAGACTATAATCCTGAGTATTAAGATTTTCATTGGATTTTGTCAGATAGAAATCCAATGAGAATTGTGTGATTGCCAAAAAATCTAACGTAACATAACATTTCGTTTTTACACTATCACACTTAAAATAAAATGAAAAATATCAGCAAAGGAACAAGCCGAGACGAGACATTGAACGGCGTCGAGAGTTTATTTTTGTTTTCACTCATTTTACCGAACTTTTCCCAAAAAGTACGGGATCGCACCTATTATAGGGTCCAAATTCATAAAATATATTTTCGGTTGGTAAAAAGTTATTAAGCGATTTTTTATGTAAATTTGTTTTACATAAGCTTCTCTTATTATTATTTTTTTCTTTCTTATAACGAACTTGAGCCAGAAAAATTATAATATTGTAAAGCAAATGAATATTTATTTCATCCTTTATTTTTTATTTGGAAATTTACTTAAGTAAACTTTATTTTATTTGCGTATAACCTTTAAACAAATTTAACTGCAAATGTAAGAAAATTTGTTGTATTTCTCAACACAATACACATGTACCCCCATTAATAGCACACAATTTTTGGTTGTAGTGGTTTATAGTAGGCTTAAGTCGACTAACAGCCGCCGCCGACAATTTTTTGCACAGCCGCCGCCGCCGAGTTTTTGCCACGACTTGTTTCTCTGGATGCGAACGCAAAAGAAAAGCAGCAGACGGAAATAAGTTACTATTTTATTATACATATGTACATATGCATAGATTTTGATTTTTATCAAATTCCATGAGTATGTTCTATATGTAGTTGTAAAATAAATTGTTTCTACCACAATTTTATTTCAAAACCATAAATCTCTTTTTTTCAAACCACTATATTTTACAATAATTTCATTATTTTTCCTTATAATTTAAACACTTAAATAAACATTAAAACTCTTATCAACAGAGGATTTCAAAAATACAGAAAAAAAATTGTCGTCCCTCAGAACAAAGTACATACACACATACTTTGTATGTATGTATGGATGTTTTTTGTATGTAAAACAGTTGACCACATTGTAATTATCATAAATGACCGTAATGAGTCATTTTTATTTAAATGAAATAATTTATAAACAACAACTCAGTAGGAGAGTGAGAGATAGAGAGGACAGTGATAATGACACCAAACCAAAACAAAACAACAAATGATAATACCTACTAACAAGCAGATAAAGATTATTGCAATAAAATGGAATTCCTAAAAAGGGAAACTCAAATAATTTTTCTTTTTTTTTTTGAAATTAAGGAAAAAATTTCCAATTGGCCTGCTTGCTGGTATGGTAAAATGCAGGTAGGAGAAATTCGATTTAAAAAAGAGATTAAGGGAAAAGTGTGCGGATTTCTTCGTCTAGCAAATATTGTCGTAGGATTATCAAGTGATTACAGTGATTGTAATTGTTTATTGTCTGCTGTAGTTATATCCAGTTGGCCTAATAAGCACATACAGTAGGAGGCAAAACATTGGAAATTCTTTAATGTGGCAATTCTGTAATAGTTCATTTCGCTGAATCGTTCAGATCAAACAGAATTTAATTTAAACAGCAACACAACGCAGTTCTCATTAAACACACTAGTTAATTCTGGCATCATTTGACATTTTTAAGCAAATGTACAAAATTCACTCGTATAAAGTATGTATTTTACCACAGGTGGAAAGGGTATACATATAGGTATAAGTTTGTCATTCCGTGTGTAATTTCTACAATATTCATTTCCGACCTCATAAAGTAAATATAAAGTATATATAGGTATTCTGGATCCTTATAAATAGAGAAGTTGATTTAGCGATGTCCGTCTGTGTTCGGGTTAAAATCAACTTTGCCATGGCACCCCAAGAGATACAGAAAATTTAAGCACACCAATCTGTCAGGCATAATGTCGAAAATTTCGCTGTTGAAATTCAGCAACATCAGACCACTCAATTGGATTCAGCGGGTTAAAATAACACACCTACCTATATTTTTTTTTAACAATTTTTCAGGTTTTGTTTTTATTTTTTTCGGTTGTCATGATTCTCTTTTGCTTTTTTTGTTAAATCGATATTAGACTGCGACCAGTAAAAAAAAAAAAATTCAAAAATATTTAAAAAATTTTTTCAAAAAAATTTCAAAAAAATTAAAAAAAATCATGTTCAAAAACATATTTGAGCAGAAAAATTTTTATAAAAAAAATAAAAAAAATTTTCAAAAAAACATTTTTACAAAAAATTTTTGCAAAACTTTTTCAAACGTTTTTCGAAATATTTAAAAAAAAAAATTATGAGATTATTTCAAAAAGCTAGTCTTAGTTTTAATTCGTAATATCAATAAAAAATTTTAGAACCTCCTTTAATTTTTTTTAACACAACACCATCTGTCTCATGGCTTTTCTTCAGAAAACACCCAGAGACTTTGGTGGAAGTCGAACCCGCCATCCATAGACTGATAGAGCACTCCCAATCAGTACCTCGTTTCTGTAACAAACAAACGTGTCGTTAATTAAAAAAATCTTCCGTTTCTTATGAAATCTGTCGCCAAAAATGGACGTGGACATATGGCAGAAGACTAAACTCGCTGGAGAGCATTGGCGAACACGTTCCCCTAACCTAACTCTGTGCAAAATATGTATTTTTATGAATTTGGACAATAAAATATAATATTGGTTTAAAAGAGGTTTGTCTGTACATATAATAAAATAGTAACTCATTTCCTGTCTATCTGTTTTTCTGGTTGTGTTCGCATCACGTAAAAACTACTGGATGGATTTTAACAAAATTTTGTGAGGAGGTACCTTAGTATTCTGATTCCTATATATGAGAAAAAGAAGTGAGAGTACGATGATTTTTTTTTATCTATTTAAAGGTACTGCATACTTTAAGGCACTTTTTATTTTTGAAAGCAGTATATTTTAAGCAATTTTGCGAAACAGATGGCGCTCTCTCTCTTTTACAGAGCTTTACAATATTTTTTAGAATTTTAGAATTATATATAAATTCAAGGCGAATTGAATACTAGGTAATCGCAATGAAGCAACAAAAACAACCACAGGCTATTTTGTTTGTGTAAAAACACCCACAGTTGTCAAAAACCCAAAGAAAAATTCAAAAGAAATTAAAAAAAAAGAAAATTTTTTACACAAAACACAAAAGTTTTTTTTTTGTTTTTGCAAAATATATTATTATATATAAAGTAAAAAAAAGTGAAAAATAAAAATAAAAGAGCATAATCTTGGAGTGCAATATATTTTTATTTAATAAAATTGTCGCAAAGAAAATGTGAAAAATTTTTGACATAGCAAGATATAAAACACATATAAGAGAAGAGGTTCACCTGGGCTATCAGTTTTACCTTAGTACTCAATTCGCCTTGTATAAATTTTTGAATTTTTTCCAGAGATGGTTACTTTTATATAAAGTAAATACGTAAGAGTCTTAAAATTTTGTGCGGATTACTTTTCAAGCAAAATAGAACATAATATTGTCAGGACGTACTCAACGTGTATGGGTACCACACAATATGGCCGCAAACATTTAAATCATCAAAATTTCTACTCCAATTCAATAAACCAATAGGCTTAAAAACTTTGTCTGGTTCAAGGCATATTTAACAAGGTGATAGCGTAAGGGAGAGGAAAATTCAGCAAAAAATTTTTTGAATTTTTTTTATATTAATTTTGACAGTAATATCTGTTTTATTCTCTCTTAAAATACCTGATTAATGTCAAACTCCATATAAAAAGAATTGAAAAAATTTATCTTTAATAATAGCTCCGCCTTGTGCAGTCACCTTGTTAAATATGCCTTGGTCTGGTTAATATCAGTGGCTTTGTGTTTAAGCGGCATTTAGATGGTCAATCGCGGGTTGTCAGCGCGCTATATATTTCTTTAAAATTTTGAGTCTCTTGTCAAGCTAGAAACAAGGCGAAAACCATTTACATCCAAATAAAAATACATAAATTCTTATCTGCAATTGTAACATTCTCAATTAAACTCATCAACAATATAATGGCATGACATTTCCATATTGACGACGATATACATATGTATGTATATATGTACATACTTATGTATGTATGTATATAATTGTTAAATTTTTGGTAGACTGGTCTAACTTAATAAAAACTATTTACAAAGTGAGTGTTGTTTCTAAAGAGAGTTTCTGACAATTTCGTAATTTTTATGCTTTTGCCTTTGTAAACAAACTGTTATCGTTAATGGTTAAAAATGCCACAAAATAATTTAAGAGTTTCTTACAAATCTTGCTGCAGTATTTTGATTTGGAAACATATCGTTTAGAACATATACAAACATACTACATATGTACAATACATATGTTTGTATGTAAAACGATGTCAACATATGGGTTCCAAATGTCACAGTCCATGTCGCCTTTGTCATTACTTAAAGCATATTTACGAATGTTTTATGTAATTTAATTTTTTACACTTACAACAATTATATACGTACATATGTACATACATACAAATATACATACATATATATGAGCAAATGCATATTCGCTGCCTTTTCTACTGCTGCAGTACATTCTATAAGAAAGTCTGTTTAAGAATAAGTAAGCAGTGTTGCCAGTCTTTTAATTAGTAATTTGTTTCGCTAAAACGCTTATAATATCTTAAATATAAAGGACAATTAGGTGGTTGACTTCATTACTCTTTGGGGTTTTAAGTTATCTTCCACTGAATATGATGGCCAGAAATCATATTTTTCTCCGGGTGCCTACATTATATCCATGCTATTTTTCTGAAAGATGATAAAGAAACCTTACTGACGTAGTCTTTGGAAGAATAATTATATATAGTACTAGGACGTGCTCGCCACGTCTCCTGCGCTTTGACAATATTTTGTTCGATTTTGATTTAATAATAATCCACACCAATAGTGCTGCAGATATTGTTTCTGCATTTAATTTATATAGAGTTACCCATCCCTGGGTAATTATACAGGATCATGACACAATAAACAAGGTAGACTCGCGGCGAAAAAAGAGTACAACTCTGTACTAAAAATACGTACATATTGTTTTTGTATAAATAATTTTTGGATGTCAAAATAAAAAATGTTAGTAGTAGTAGTAGTGTTAGTATTTTGACACTAGAAGATGGAGACAATAAATAGTCAGCTGAGCTCTCGAGTTTACCTGTTATGAATTCGCCTTGTACAGGATGTAGCAACATAGGCTTTTCATTTCAAAATGGCGATGCAGGTACCACACTTTTATACAAGAAGAAGAGTATGCTAATATGATCGGTCAAAAAGGCTGTCACACACATATGTAGGTACATTTCTAATCCTCCCTATCATACCTTTTGAGCACACATGCCATTTTTGACAGATCATGGCCTTTACTGAATTTCACTAATATAATATTTGATGTACTTCCATATTAATTAATTAATTACTTATATGATTCTGTTAAATAATTATGTTAAACAAATAATTAAACCAATTAAAAATGTAATCAAAATTGTACCTAGTATCTGCAAATAATTAAAACATTTAATAGGTGCAAACAATTTTTACTGTGTATCAAATGAAAACTTCTGACTGAAATAAGGGACAACCTACAAAAACGTAATTAATGGAACAGTATGCATAGTGAAACTACCGCACCGTAGCTGCTCATTTACTTTTCTAAAAGAGTGTCACTACGGCGTGTGTTTAGGCATTCGATAAAATGATAATTTGGTTTTTAGTTTTTATTGTCTTTTTTTTACAAGTTCCAAGCGAAAAAATACCCTAAAAGATAAACAAATTGAACTTTGAACTGAAAAAAAGAAACTGTAAAGAAATCAGTTTTCAAAGAATTGAAAGGCAAAAAATAAAGAAAATATTAAAACAAAACGGAAGTAGTTCTTTTTTGTCAAAAATGTAATTTAAATAGTTTTAAAATTTAAAAAAATTTAAATATAATGTTTGTTTGGTAGTTATCCGATTAGACAGAGATAACTGGGGGAATTTAGGGATAATAAATTCAAGAGGTTACATATAAAAGATATTCTTAAATACCAACCAAGAAGGTACCAAGAGTGATCATTCTTGGTTGGTACAATACAATAAATGTAAATTGTTTAAACGAAAATTCATACATAAATTCATATGTTCATATATGCACATACTTACATATATTTTTGTATACCCTTTACCACAGGTAGAAAGGGTATATATAAGTTTGTCCTTCCGTGCGTAATTTTTACAATATTCATTTCCGACCCCATAAAGTATATACATATATATGTATATTCTAAATACTTATAAATAGTGAAGTTGATTTAGCGATGTCCGTCTGTGTTCGGGTTTAAATAAATTTTGTCAAGGCATCCGAAGAGATATAGAAAAACTAAGCACACCAATCTGCCTGGCATAGTTTCGAAAATTTCGCTAATGAAATCCAGCAACATCAGACCACTCAATTCGAGGCAGCGGGCGAAAAACCACGCCTATATATTTTTAAATTTTTTCAGGTTGTTTTTATTTATTTTTTTAGTTGTAATGTTTCTCCAGCTTTTTTTGTTAAATAAACATAAGATCGCGATCAGTAGAATGCATGTTTATGTATTTACTTCGTATAAAATTACCCATCCCTGGGTAATTACTTAGGAACATAGGCTTTATATAAAATTATAAAAATTCTAATATTATTGTTGAGTTCTGTAAGTAGTGTTAAAAATATCCAGGTGAGAAAAATAAAAGGTGCTGCCAAGTTTGCAGAACCTTTGAATCGTCAAAATTGTGTACTTTCACTACTTTTTCCCTTTGGAAATGATATATTTTTAAGGAAAAAAGTATCCTATATTTGAACTAAGATACTAAGGTACTTCCTCACAAAATTTTATTAAAATTCATCCATAGTTTTAGGTGATGCGAACACAGACAGACAGAATAATTATCTAAAAATTGCATTTTTGGCATATCAAAGCTGCTTTATCAAAGATGTAACACAGTGTCATTTTATTAAGTGAAACAGAAAACTTGCATTATAATATTTAAGACCTTCTGTTAAATTAAAAACATGGTAAAAATACTTTCAATGCATTCAACACATTTTACCCTTCTCTTGCAAAAATTTAATCAAATTAAATAAAATGCCATCACTAACGTTTTATTATGACTCTGACTGCTCATAAACACTTCTTAAATATTGTTCTACATTTCTCTTTACCGCTTCCCCCTAACAAAATTATCAGTTGCTTTACTATGAGTATGATACGCTCGCTATTACTTTAAGAAGTCATTTCCGTTATTTAAATTTTATTCATCTGCATAAAAATGTTCTGTAAATGTTTCGCCAGTATGACGATGCGACGATGACACTCGGACAAAGATTTTGTTTCTCAAATCTTTGAAACGCTAAAAAACACGAAGACAACATGTTGGTGAATATCTAAAGAGACAAAACCAAATTGTAGTTTAATTTTAATAAACCATGTTTTGTATGGATGTGTTTTTAGACTTCTGTTGTTATCAACAGAAGGGTGGAAGATAATAGCACAAGAGAAAAATAAATATTTCTTATAATACGAACAAAATTAATTTTTTAAACCTCATTAGAAAAAATAAAAATCAGAAAACTTTGCACTGCATTTGGAGCGACGATAAACGAGCTAAGTGTGTAATTTGCTGACTCCCGATTCCAATGTAAATACACCTAAAAATTTTCACATATTTTTTTTTTAAATTTTTAACTGCATTCTTAAAATAATTAAATTTACAAAAGTATTAATAGCTATGTCCTAAAAAAATCATACTTAATTAAGTCCAGGTAGTGCTAGAAAAAAGTTTTATTCAGGCTTCTTCATATTTTTAAGGACAATTTTAGCCTCTGAACATTGTGGATTTTGAGTTGTGACTGTTTATTATTTAGTGTACGATATGTTCATAGCCGTCATTTTTGGACCGATTTTGATAAGTTCTAATAGCAAAATTTGTAAAACTACATCTGACAGATCAGTATGTAGACAACTACATACTATCTAAAGTCCCCCGAAGAATGTTGTAAAAATTACCCAATGGTAAAAAGGAGTATGAAGGCCCTTAAGAAGGCTTCTGGACTCCTTCTATAGTATACACAAGGCCTAGTCGCATTCCATACTCATATCGTTTTTATGCAGGTTGCCATTGCGAAGCAGGCCTTGCACTTGCGTTTCTGGTGGCAAGCGTTTCAGAAGGCATTCAATTTAATGCCCTTTTGAGGGCTTTTCTTAGCAAGCTTATTTACAGTTTTTCTAGTTTTATTAAGTATTTTAAATTTATTTTCAGTTGAAATATTTAAATTTGTACTTCATTTTTTTTTTCTTTCGAAATCGAACTCGCACACCCAGACCTATAAATAGCGCAGTAAAGAAATGAAAATTATGTTTTTGCCATAAAAAATGAGCGGTATAAAAATAGAAAGGAATGTGTACTAGATTTTTTAGAAGGGAGAGCTAAAGCCTTTTAAAAGGCTTTCTTTGGAAACATGCCATATAGAGCGTGTCTTTTAAGGCCAGGATTCACTATTCTACACAATCGTACGATTCAATCACAAAAAAATCTGACAGAATTCTGTCCTACTCAAAAAATCCTTTCAAAATGGCGATGTAGATGCCACACTATCATACAAAATAAGATTTTGCAACTCTGATAAAAATACCATTTTAGGAATTTTTTCAAAAGATTATCAAATCGTACAGATCTGTCAAAAAGTCTGTCACACACATACACTTTTAATTCACACTATCATACTTTTTGAGCACACATGCTATTTTTGACAGATCGTACGACTCAGTATAGGCCGAGGCACATAGGAAGAGGTTGACACAATGAGTACTTTATTGACGGATATTAAATCAGAAAAAAAGCACTTGAAAAGTTTTTTTTCACCATTTTACTTTATTTAATTAATTTATTTTGTTACTTTTTTGCTGCCACTCAACACAGAAACTTAATTTTAAGCAAGAAAAACCAAATTATAGCTCTCAACGTACGTCAAAAGTAGCCCAAATTTCGTACTATGTGTTGACGGAGCCGTACTGATTTTGACAACACTCATTAGAAAACCTGTATTTCAACTTTCTTGTACGTTGTCGAAAAGTCGAAATAGGCACATAGAATTCGTCATACGTTATACTTTAAAGTTCTCAATTGAAATCAAAGTAACAACGAAAGAGGTTGACACAATGAATTTGTTGACGGATATTTAATTCGAAAAGACAACACGAGAAAAGCCTTTTTATCCCTTTTACTCTATTAAAATAAATTATTTTGTGTATTTTTGCTGCTACTCAACACAAAAATTTAACTTTGAGAGCAAGCTTTGTTTCTCTCTCCTTATAGCTTTCAACGTACAACACTCATTAGAAAAGCTGTATTTCAACTTTCTTGTGCGTTGAAAAAGTCGACGTATAACGTATGACGGATTCTATGTGCCCCGGCCTTTATGATAGTGATTCATGTGGTTCCAACAGGACGGAGCCACATGCACGCGATACAATTTATTTACTTAAAGAAACTTTTGATGAAAGAATGATTACACGTGAAGGTCCAAGATGTTGACCACCAAGATCGTGTGAATTAAACCCATTGGATTATTTTCTTTGGATAAATGTAAAACTACTTGTCTATGTCGGTAAACCAGAAGTAATTGAAAACCTGAAAATCAACATTAAAAATTATTGGCGAAATACGGCCGCAAATACTGCGAAAAGTTTGTAAAAATTGGATTAAGGTCTGGGGACTGCGGTGGATGGTCTTCAGTCTTTGGCGTTCGATATAACAACCATTCCTTAGCAATCAACGACGTATGCTTCGTATCGTTGTCATGTTTAAATGCCCAGTTATTTGGCTGTCCCAATTTTTCGATGCTGGAAGCAACATTAGTCTTAAGAATATTTAAATAGTCAATCTTATTCATTATACATTTCAAGAAAAGCTTCATTCGTTGATCGCCATATTTTTGGAGGCTTTTTCACTCCAAATATTTAGAATTTGCTCTCATCGCTATATAAATGTTTTTCCAAACGTCTACAGACTCATTTTTATACTTTTTTGTTTTGTTGCAAATTCTATGCGCTTCTGTTGATTCCCTTTATAAATGTAAGGTTTTTTCCGCGGCACTCTGCCATGTAGTCCATTTTTCTGGAGTTCTCTTCTAACTGTACTGACACTTACGGCTTCTCCAGATGTCTCTGTTATATTCTTTGCTATTTCCACAGCACTTGACACTGGGTTGGTCCTTACTTCTCGTACTACAGCAAAGTACTTTTGTGCCACTTAGCCTTTTTGGTAGTCCCAGCGGAGATAAATTCTAAACTGTGCGATGCTTAAGATATTTATCTTGACAATTTCTCCAATTTAGAGAATTGATTTATTTTTTTATGCAAATCAACAACTATTGCACGCGTTTCGTTGGTTGTATGCTACCCATTGCTTAGAATTTGATATGCTTGCACGTTTTCTTCGCAAAAATAATTTGAAATTGGAAAAAAGTATTTTTACAGCATCGGCCTGCTAAATGAATAACAGTTTTTCAAAAATTTAAGGGTTATCCCCAAAAAATTTTCAAAACAGTTAAGGTATGTTACCACCTTCTTTTTTTGACGCTCGCTGGATGTATAGATGAAGTAGGTATCACATAGTACTTTTTGTTCTTAAAGAACTCTTTTTGCTCATCACCCTTAATTTATTACCAAAAATTCCTACATACCTATTAATTCTCATTACATCTTTCAATTTTTCAACTCAAAAAGATATTTTCCTTGTTACGGCCTTTGTTCTATAAAAAAAACTCATTCTCACTCACATTCCCTAAACACTAGAAAAAGAAATTAATACTTCATGGCAAAAATAAGGGGAAATTTAAACTCAATGCACAAAAATATTTACAAATATCTCCACACAACCTACATACATACATGTTTATGTACATACATATATAAGTAAATAAAAGTCTACAGATGTGTATGTTAAACCAGGCTAGAAAAATGTTAAGGTTAAAAAGGGAAAGCAATCTGTTTAACAAAACAAATTCTCTTAATTTTTGCTTTGGCAAAAAACACATTTTTTTCTCTCAGTAACAATTAACGAACTAAATGAAACAACAACGCAAAAAAGAAAGGAAATGTAAATTAAAATTAAAATTCTTTGTCTCATTAGTCTGATACCAGCAAAATAAATGCCTAGAAACCATAGAACAAAACAAAAAAAGAAAAAAGTAACTCAAGGCTAAAAAAATCAGAAAACGGAAAATAAGAATATTTCTCTAGCAATAAGAATAACAACAAACAAAACAAAGTAGAGCGAACATACATATCTGTATGTTTTAGCCTGTGTAAACTCATATGAACATAAATATCTATTGTTTACAATTTCAAGAAGCTCGTTACAAATTATTCTTGAAAAGCGAGAGTAAAGAAAATAGAATAAAACAAAATTGAAATCATGTAATAAAATATTTGTTTAGTCATGCTAATGAAGCGTAAAAGCTGATAGAAAAATCAGCGCTTTAAAAGTGCATTTTTTTGTTTTTCGTTATTATTCGCTTTTCTAGTGTAATGCTCCCTTCGTTTACTAACTATAATTCTAATCAGAATTTGCCTTTGAGCGCAGCAGTCTATTGCTGCTTGTTAGAGACCTAAGGCGCATCATACCCCCAAATGGTCGACTGCAAAATATGTAGTTTGTTCTATAGGTACATCGCCATCCTACTTTAAACCACCCAGTGTTAAAAAAGGGGGTACGAAGACCTTATAGAGTCCTTTGTAATCCTTTTTTAGTAGGCCTTCAACTCGTATTGCGTACTTATCATATCTTTTTACACAGGTTGTCATTGCAGAGCAGGCCCTCCAGCATAGCTTTATCTGGTAAATGTTTCAGAAAGTCTTACGATAATTGTCTGCTAGAAGGCCTTCAATTTAATGCCACTTGGCAGGACGGCCATTAATGTGCTCAGATATAATAGATATAGTTTAAGCTGGACAACTGTGTTAGTCACAGGTCATGGAAAGTTCAAGTATCAGCCAGCTAAATGCAAATCGAAGAAGATGATGCTTGCAGACTGTGCCTGAAAGAAGCTGAGAAGGCAGCGTGAATGTCCAGCACTGGCTATCATAAGATTTGGGACCACGGGCAGATACTTGAAGATCTAAACCATATGTCAAGGCTGTTAATAAATAAGTGGAACCCAGTGTTGGGATTTATTGTACAATTGTACCAAATTTCGTACAATCGACACATCAGTGGTATCCCACCAAACCAAATGTTCCGATTTCGTAAAGAATTCGTAACGACTGTTCGACAAAATATTCCGTTTTCCGAAAGGGTTTGACACGACTTCGCAACGATATGTAGTAACGAAATCGTAACGATATGTAGGTACGAAATCGTAACGACATATACGTACAAAATCGCAATGATTTGTTTTCTGTGCGTACCCCCGCATAAGCTAGAACTTCGGTTTATGAAAGAGAATATAATGATTAGTTAAAGATTTGGTATTCTAGGCAATAACTTACCGTAATCAATTCGATTTCAATTGTCCATTTGCATGTATTTATTCCATTTTTTATTTATGTAATACAATTTTGAATTTTATTTTCTTACATATAAATCCAATTTTCATGTATTTTTATTTGTACAGACAAACAACCGAAATGTCTTAACGAATTCGACACGAAAAGTCTGATTTCAGAGAAACTACCGAAATGTCCTAACGAATTCTTTACGACAAGTCTAATTTCAGAAAAATCGAAACATTTGGTTTGGTGGGATATTTTATGTTTTTTTGGTACAATTTCATATAAATTTATTAAATAAACTTTTTAATTTAATAATTTTTCTTACGCGTTTTAGCTAAATTGCAATATTTTTGACTTATAATTAGGCTTTTTTATTTACTTTGATAACTCTATTATGTATATATAATAGGTAATTTAGTTATAACGCCTTTTTGCTGAACTACAGCGTTTGAACGTTCTTGCATCGCTTCAATCAGTTTTCGGCATTATTTGGGTGATATACTTTACCATTCTTTCTAGTAAGAAATCGTAAGGTCTTTTTGGTAGTTAGAAGAATCTTTAATTATTCTTCCAAATACCTTGACGCAAACTCGATCGGATTAGGATCCGATGGCTTTAGTGGAGTTTCAAGCACTTGATGGACATTGTAAGCCTTTTGCCTTATGAAATAGGTAAGCCTTTTTGCAAAATAATTGTTAATAAATTAGCAATACAGAACCAGAAATTCAATTATCATCGCGTTAAAATCTATACATATAGCAAAACAGTAAGTCATTTCCGTCTGTCTGTATACTTCTCATTTGTGTTCGTATCAAACCAAATTTTAATTAGTACAATTTCTGTTCGAAAAGTACATTTTAAAAAGCTGGTTAGTACCTACACTTTGAAAATTTAATTGACCATCCCTGAGCTATATAAAATAACCGAAAATAAACTCAGAATTTTGTAAGAACTGTCTGAATAAGTCAATATCGAAATATCTTGCTGGCTGGGATGTATATATGTATGTACATAGATACATACATACATACATATGTACCAATAATATGATCCTATTTTTTAAACACTTGCAAGACAGAAAGTTCAATTATATAAAAATTTTTTATTTAATACAAAAGAAACTTTATTTCTTAACATAAAAAAAATATACAAAATCGCTAAATTGTGTGACACTTCTTTGTGAGTGAGAGCGTAAGAGAAAACAAATTCCGCGTGAGCGAGCCCAATCAAACTAGGCTCAAAACCGTTAAATTGTTTTTACACAAAAAGTAATAAATAAAAATATGATGAGGGGTTTTCTTTTCGTTCTGTTGCCTTGTTGGTGTGAGTTGTAGATAATTGTTGTTGTTGTTTTCTTATTGCTTTGTATTTTATTTTACGGTTTTTTTTTTTGTTGATATTTTGGTTTGTGATGTTTTTCGTTCGGCTGAAGAAACGTTGACTGAATCAAGTTGTTGTTTGAGTGTGTGGATTATATTTTCTTGGTGTTTTTGTGATTATTTTAGGCAAAGTTAATGTAATTGTATGGCAACAGATCAGGAATGAGAAATTATAATTTGTGTATATAATTGAAATGGTACTTTTTGTGCTTTACCTCACTGTTGCCAGATTTGCTGATTTCTCTGCATTTTGCAGATTTTTGATCGGAAAATTGTCTAGGTGAAATTTGCCGATTTTCTTCCTTAAATTGCAGATTTTATAAAAAATATTGTATCATTTCGTTGTTATTTCGTTTAATAAAAATTCGTCAGACGTTCAAACTTTACTTTACAATTTAATGAAATTCAAAAATGTTTAGAAACAAACTCATTGGTTTTGAATCGTAGTCGTTGTAAACTGTTTAGTAGATCGAACCATCAAAAAGCGTGGCGCCACAGAAAATTACTCAAAACGAATCAAATCGTAAACTGTGCAATTTATCATGCTATGATATTTAGCAAAGTTGTTGCGAATGAGCCGATGAAAGATTGTAAGTTGGTGCGATTAATTTCTGACAGGTGGCGCCACTGAAAACTACTCAAAATTAATTAAATCGGAAGCTGTGCATTTGATGATGGTATGATCTGTAGCAAAACTGTTGCGCATGATCCGACGGAGGTTCCTAAGATGGTGCGGTTAATTTTCGACAGGTGGCGCCACAGAAAATTGCTCTTTTATCTGAAAAAGTGCTGAAGGGAAAATTTTCGCGTTAGAGGTAGTCAAATAGAGCTAAAAATAGCGCGAAAAGAGTTAAGTTGGCATCGCTGAATACAACACTAATGTTTGCTTAGGGCCAGCAACGCGGACCGGGTCAAAAAATATTTTAGAACAAATTTTTCCAACAAAAGTTGTTCTGAAACGCATTTAAATTAAGGTTTATTTTTATAAATATTGGGGTTATTGCTTAATATTATTTTAAATAATTTTTTATTTATTTTCATAAAAAATTCACAAAAACCTCATATTTATTTATTTTGTTATTTAACCAGATTTTTGGCTAATTTAAAAAATACCCAGACTTTACAGATTTTTTAGCCCAATTTTTGTAGGTAAGATTTTATAGGTAAAACAGTCTTGCCATGCTCTACACACAGGTAGCCAATTAAGTTTAAGTACACCTAGTATATTTTTAATAACGATGGTGATAATCATATATGTATCTTTTTTGTAAAATCAGCTCTCTTGGCTTAATCATATTTTAACAGCTTTTTGTTATTTTAATAAAACTCATATTATTCCCGTTACTTGCTTTGGAGGAGAGATATTTACAAAAATTCCAGTAAGAGCAAAAAACGATGCCAAAAAATACTAACTTCTAACTTCTTCTTTTTGTCAAAGTAACGATTTTCTTAGATTCAATTTTTAATTAAGAACTGTACCCAAGTATTTAAGGTATTTTATTGCTGATCATTTTGTCAGTTGTGTATAGAGTTTGCTACAAAAGGGATGTAATGGGTAAAGGCAAGGAAAATCTGATTAAAGTTATGAAGTTAATATTAAAATTGTACTTCGAAAAAAATTCTTACCAGAAATTGGAAATATTGTAAGAAAAACTCACTACAGCGCACATAGGGGTATTTTGCCAATATAGCCGGACCTTACTTTTTTTTAGCTTATATTGGCTCTAAAAATGTACTGCGTGCCCCTAGGTTAATGAAACTTTGCAGAAAAATCTGTTATGGTCATAGGCTGTCAATGCTATAAAATAATATAAAATCGGGTCAAGGAGAAAAAAGTTCCCCTTGGAAGAACTAATCCTACCTCTGAAAAATTAAAGCTTTTTTTTTATTTTCCCGTCATTTTGTTTAGCAATTACAACTTTTAAGGTCAAAGAATATTCAAAAACTTAAAGTTGGACTCAAGAGATTCTTAAATGCCATTTTTAGCCCTCCCCCCTTTTGTGGGCGATGAAATAAAAAATTATTTCAACAAATAATGCAATTATTAAAAGATATAGATTACATACTTCTTAAAACCATAAAAATTTAATTTATTTATAGTATTTTATTTATCGGAAAATAATTAATTTATTCATAGTAATAACTTATTTATGATTCTAACTATAAATTTTATTTAAAATTATAACAATTAATTTATTTAAAAAAATTTCTTCTTTGCACTAAGGTGATGATGAGTGCCATGGTTCTTATTCGTCGGATTCTTCAAAGACCTCTTCCGAATCCTCTTCAGCGTTAAGTACAGTTATTTCTGCAGCTAATTCAGGATTGGAAGAAAATCTTCTGCTAGTGTTACAATCGTTGGTGTTTCCAAATCCAGCTTTCGGTACACCCACTAATAGCCCTAATTCACTTCTAAACTTTTCTTGGATATTTTTTTCCTCGCTTTAACAATGGCTTTGTCCGCATCAGATTTTATTTGCCATTTTTTCACTGAAAGTTTATATGACAGGTAATATGCTCTCAAATAGGCGAATTCTGGCGTGTAAAGTAGATAGTCCGAAAGAAAGGGCATCTACGTCTATATCTCTTTTGTTATTTAAATTGTTTTCTGTACAGGTAATAATAGTGTTAGATGTAATGATTTAAATAAAAAACATCTATCTTCAGTTATTAAAAAACAAAACATTTTATGAATATACAAGGGTTTCTTACTCGTATTTACCTATCCAAAATTTGGGTGGCGTTTAGTTGTAAACATCATATATTTAACCAACCAGACAGTTTGAATAAATAATAAAGTTTATTGTTCAATATTTATTTATTTTTTTATCTAGTAAAATTGATTTTAAGTCAGGTCGACCTAAAAGTACTATTTGTTTTGTCAGTTTTTAACTCAATATTACAAAAAAGTGTGCTATAGTGTACATTCGTGCCACCCTATTCATCTCTGACGTGTAAATATATGGCAATAGAGGGTTTTTGGTTCTTATTTGGTTCTAAATGAACTGTTGATGATCGTTTTGGCTGCAAATGTGTGTGAATTGGTAGGGGTGTGTGTATGAGAGTGCATGTATTGCGGCTGAGTGAATGGATGAATGGCATAAAAATTATTTTGTATGATTTGTGTCTAAGACGGATTTTTTATTTTTGCCCTAAGTTGTTTTTGTTATTGTTTGGAAATTTTTAAAATTTTTGTTTGTGTAGATTTAAGTATTGTTGTTGTAGTTCTTGCTGCTGCTGTATGTGATTGAGTATGTGTGTGCTTAAATGCGGGCTCTGACTGGGGTGGTTGGTCTTCAGCGACAATGGCTTTTAGTTGGGTTTTAAACTTGGTCGTGAGAGGGTAGTAAGCAAATCAGACCTCAAGCCTAAAATACTGCAGAAGCTTTAACAAACAAAAATCATTTTAAGCCCAGTGATGAGACCAACTTAAAAAACAAAAAATATACAACGGAAAATAAGAGAAAATCCAAGACTTGGAACTTTAAAATCAAACACAAGATCGATGATCATAAATTGTTTTGTTTTCAAGAAAGAAAAGAAAAAGAGTGCAAATTTAATTAAAATTTAAAACAAACTAAATAAAAAATCTAAAAACTAACCCCAAAAAGGATTTTTAACAAAAAAATTCAAAAGTGTTAATATAAAAACAAAAGAAACAAATTTGTATGCCTTAATGAGTTTTAATAATTCACCAAATTCCTCAAATTCTCCACCCACATCGACGACGACCAACAGTAATTTTAATTTGGCTTATCAGCGATCCTCTAAAGAGATGAGTGCTAGCGCCGCCGCCTCAGCCGCCGCTATAGCCTTAGCTTTGGATCTAAAACCCAAACATCCCATCACTGATACTACTCAGCCTCTGTTGCTACAACAGCAGCAACAAAACCACCACCAGCAGCAACAACAACAACAACAGCAGCAACAAAAAATTAAAAAATGTGCGTTAACATCCAAAAGAATACCAAGTTTTTCAAAAATTCTCAAAAGACCTTTAACCCGCAGTTTTAATAAGAAACTATTTCCCAAATCTTTACAAAATCCCCCAAACGTTAGACCCCTTTCCAATAAATTTAATCATCCACATTTTTCAACAACTACTTCTAGTAGTTCTTCTAATTCCTGTTTTTTAACTAAAGAAAAATTTTTATTTACCCTCGATTTACTTGCAGTGGTACGACGCAATGCCTCCGATAAACTTAAACTCATCCAGATGGTTCACGATAATCCCATTTTGTGGGATTCACGTCTGCCCAATTTCAAGGGTGCCGAAGAGGAGAAAAATCGTGCTTGGGAACAGATTGGCAAAGAGTTTAATGCGCCCGGCAGGCGTGTGGCGCGTGCGTTTAAATCTCTTAGAGAATCCTATCGTCGTGAATTAGCCCACGTCAAGTTAATGGGCAGTAATTTCAAGCCGAAATGGAGCCTCTACGATGCCATGGATTTTCTAAGAGATGTTATAAGGGAGAGAAAGTAAGTAGAATTACTTATTATTTTTATTTTTGTTACGAAATAAAACGGGTTTTGTAGGGTTTTTAATTTAAGTTTAAGCCAGGGAAAGGATTTAGCACAAGCTTATTATTTTTAACTTTTATACCTATTTTAAAAATACAAAAATTAAGAGAAAATCTTTAGATCTAAATTCTCCAATTTTTAAAAAAATTTAGTCAGAGATAGGAAACGAAAATTTTAAATTGTACTTTTCGAATTGAACTTTTCGGACTTAAATTGTACTAATTGTGACGATATCTACATACATACAAAATACATCTTTTTAATTTCAATGAAAAAGAATAAGAAAAACTGTATCCAAAATAGGGACCAAGGGACCATTACATATATTAAGTGCATTATAAGCCACGTAAAATAGGTATCATGTTTTCAAAATACACTTTCGAGTACTGTTTGTCTTTTAAAAAGTATTTACACCAAAACAAAAAAGGATTGTATTAAAAAAGTACTTATACCAAAAAATATTGTTTGCTTTTTACTTGCAATATGTGGCAATCTGTTACGAGGGGTATAGGGGGAAAAATGCAAACATTTAGCTCTGTACTTGTGAACAGCTTATCAGCTGTTTTAACTGATATCAGAACCATAGCAAGACAGCGAAGGTATAATCCTAAGGCATAGCTCCCAATATCTGCACAAATAGCCAGCATTTTACTCCTAACAGCTTATTTTTCCCTATTCTTTGTTTTGTTAACTATGGCCTACATATAATCCCAATTAATTTACAGGTAAAACGAAGTGAGCGACGTGTAGATGCATTTTCTTACTTCTAGGCTTCTTGTAAACTTAACCTCATTTTATTTATTTATTATATGCCTGTCCCACGATGTTGCTAGAATTCGTACTTTCGTACAATTACATTTAAAACAAATTTAATTATTTTTTTCAATGTAATTGTGAGCGCAACCGATGTCTTGCGAAATTGTGGGACGGGCGGAAAATGTTATAAAACACTTATATAAAAATTATTTTCTAACTTAATTTATCGAGCATAGTAATGAAGAACTTTATTCCACTCAGAGTCTTTAGTGGCAATCGAACTGAAAACCCTCAAACTGATAGAGACTAGCACACTACCTACTAGTCTACTGAGGCGCCCACTTAGGCTTGAATTGAATATTAAAGTTAATTTTTTGGACATCGGGATATTTTTGTATTAAAATAAATATTGAAATTTAAAAAAAGTCATGTTAGTTGTCAGAAGGTAAAATAACAACTCTTGACGTATAAACCATCCTTAAAATAGAAGAAATTGTACCAAATGCGTCAGGTACGAAATCTACCAAAAATAGTACAATTGTACTAACTTTACCAACCCTGATACATATAATATTTATTAGGACTTAATTAACTTCTCTTCTGTATTTATATTAATTTTCACTAAGAAAAACAACAACAAAAAACTCAAATTTTTTTACTCCATATGAAATGCAGTGTTTTTTTTTATACACTCAATTATAAGCGAAAACTCTCTTTTAAGAACCTTATGCTACAGAGGTGGAAAAGTTAGAGGTTTAAAATTTGTATGACGTTTCTAAGCTAGGATCCTCAAACATTATTTTAGGGATAGATTTCGGGATATGAATTCAATTTTAATATACAAATCTAAGTTTTTGTTTAATTACTTTTTAAAAAAGGCCATGAAGTTTTG
Organism: Phasia obesa; assembly: GCA_949628195.1. NCBI lineage: Eukaryota > Metazoa > Arthropoda > Insecta > Diptera > Tachinidae > Phasia > Phasia obesa. The sequence continues at coordinate 142,298,333 of OX451217.1, forward strand.
TATACTTTAGTTCAGCGCCCATTCATCAGGTAGCCTCACTACAAAGGGGAAATTTTAAGGCGAAAATTTTAAAATTGGTTTTATATGGAGTTTGATAGTTCAACTTCTATTTAAGGAGACAAATTTTAAGTTTAACTGTCAAAATTCATATAAAAAATTAAATATTTTCGCCATAATTTTTACCTGATATTAATTCGCCTTGCTATAGTTCTTTTCAAAAATTGATTGTAGTTGTAGCGGCCGCCAGTTTTGAGTATTTATAGTAATTTTGTCGAATTTTATAGAGCTTAGAAACTGACAATATTTTCTTAAATAGGGACGATTTAAAATACAGAGACTTTGGGGTTGATTAAAACGCTGACATCTTTACATATAATAAAACAGTAACTCATTTCCTGCTGTCTGTCTTTCTGTTTACGTTCGCATCACGTAAAAACTACTGAATGAATTTTAGAAATAAAATATTTTTTCTAAGAGATAGTGGAGAAAAAGCAGTGAAAGTACGCTAATTTTTTACCCATTAAAAGGCCCTGCATACTTTAAGGCGCCTTTATTTTTTATAGCGAGATATTTTAAAGCTGGTTGCGCAACAGATGGTGCTGTTGCACATATTGCAATAAGGTATAGGGAGTTTTAAAGCTAAAACCCTTGTTTACATATTCAAAAAAGGATTTGACAGCTTAATTGTAAACAAAGGAGGGTAGCCACCAAAAAAAATAAATTCTTACCGTTAAAGGAATTGGATGTTAAAATAAATAATTAGGTACCAATATTTTAAAATAAATTACATACATATCCAAACATACATATATTTATTTTATTTTTTGATTCTATACAAGACGAATTCATAACAGGTAAACTCGAGAGCTCAGCTGACAATTTGTTGTCTCCTTCTCCAGTGTCAAAATGTAATAACATATTGTTTTTTTGACAGTCGCAAATTATTTATACACAAACAAAATGTACGTACTTTTTTCGCCGCGATTCTACCTGTTATGAATATGCCTTGATTCTCTATTAGTTAAAAATTTGTGAAGATATCTCAATCCTAACGGTAAATTATATTTCAAAAAATGAATGGTGAAAAATGTTTTATGAAATGTTAACCTAGAAGTCATACTCTCTTCAGTAACACCAAATAGGTAGGTTAGGAGATCCATAATAAATCTTGCCCATTAATGCATTTTTGTCATTTTATTGTTACATACAAAACGACAAAAATAGGCAAAGCAAACTGAGTACAAACTCATTAGGCGTTTATATTAGTGTGCACATTTCCTCCGTAGTAAGGAGGAAATATTAAGTCAAAAATTTATATTTTTTTGTATTTTGTATTGTAAGTTTAACTGTCAAAATCCATTTTTTGTCCTTAATATTTCCCCTCCGTAGTGAGGCTACTTGATTTCATATATTGTATAGGGATAACATTTGCTACTAGTACGACGTCGCTACACATGCACTATACGCTTTGTTACCATTTTAATAACAAACATCAAACGAGTTGTTTTTGCTGCTTATCTTTGCGTACAAAATGATAATACATACATATGTACATGTATGACCGATCAAATTTAATAAGTCCTAAGGGTAAAAGAGTAAATTTTACAGGAGAGCCGTTTTTCACGAGTGTAAATGCCGTTAACATACCTATTATGACCCCGAGTTTACCGTTTAGAAAATCTAATTATACATTCGCTACCATAATGACCAAATCATTTAGCAAACGTTTGCGAAAGGTTTTTTCTAAAAACGTATTTGATTTGTTCTTATTCTCAAAACAATACAATACGATACTAAATGGCTTTGTTTATGTTCTTGTTCTCAAAACAAAACAAATCGATTCGTTTTGTTTATTTTCGTACTCTGGTTTATACACATAAAAATGTGATTTTTTAGATTTATGCATAACGTATTTATACCAGAGCACCGAAATGCTCACTTACTGCTCAATCTTGAATGAGTATGTATATTTTAGTTTTTCTCTGAGAGACTAGAAAATAGATTATATTGGTTTATTTATGAGTGAAATGAGCCATTATGGATGGCAACCCAGCTTCAGTTGCGTTGTCAGTGGGCAACTGAAAAAATCATATAATGCATGGCAACTTTTTTCAGTTGCCAAGAAGTTATCGAAATTGTTATTTTGACAGATCTGCAACTGAAAATTAATGTAAACAAACATACAATATATGGCAAAGTGGTAGATAGTCACTTTTAAAATACAAAAAACTGTTAAAATATAAAAAAACCAATAGAAATAAAAAACAAGTAAGAAAAGAGAAATAAGTGAAATAAAATTAGCATACGAAGTGATAAAAATAAAAATCAATTACGGAGAAATACAGAAATTTCTTGTAATGCTAAGCTCTTTTATTTTGATCCATTTTTTCTTCTTTAATTTGGCTTTAAAATCGATCCACACCCTCTGCTATTTTCTGCTGAACGTGTTAGTGGTAACATTCTTACTTTTCTGTTTAGCAACCGTTTTCAATTGAAAAATCTTCAAAGCAACCAGAAAAATACGGTTGCCAATATCATTACTATTTGGCAACTGACGTTGCCAGCCATGAGTTGCCAGTTGCCATCCGTAATATAGTTTTGGCAGCTGGCAACGCAACTAAAGTTCGTTTGCCATCCGTAAAAAGAACGTAGAAAAATGTTCGCATTAAGCCTTAATATATGTATGTATGTATGTTTGTATGTATGTATGAAAATTTTAAATCTCATTAATGAGAATTCTCAATGCTCATAAATGAACAATTCTGAACTCTGGTTTATATACATTTTGCATTTTAACATACAGTTATACCGGATGACCTATTCTAACCCGTTTTTTGATCGAAGATGTGCATCATTGGGAGTCCTACTCCTCCCACTTCCGTTGATTGTCAAACTTGCCAAAGATCAATTAAATCTGCAACTTCAAATACTTTACGATAATTTAATATCAAATAATCCTTAACGTCTGCTTTTTAAAGATTTTAAATTTCAATTAATATTTTTTTTTAATTTCTTAAGCTTAATTGATAAAATCATCCTCAATTTTGATGGCATTTTTTTCATTTTTAGTTGACTTTTTCAAATTAAATTTAAGTACCTAAATTAAACTAGATAAGCCAAAATGAGTCACAATTATCTAATAAATCCTCTTGAATTGGTACATGAGTGTGTGTCTGTGTGTGTGTTTGTGTTAGTATGCGTGTAAAAATTTAAATCATTTTATTAACGACCATATTGTTGCTGTTATTATTGCTAAAGTACTTAACACAAAAAAAAATATTTATACGAAAAAATTGGAATTGACAAAATGGTTTACGCCCAGTTATGACGTGAATACGTTTGTTTAAATGATGATCTTCTAAATGTTCAACATTATCACCAGCAATAATATCTGCTGGCTTTTTATACTATAAAATATTATTATTTTCTTTTTAGTAAAGTGAAGAGAGAACGATGAACTAAAAATGCAATAAAATAAAAAAAAGATCATTTTAAAACGAAAAGTCCAACTAAATGTAGAAAACAGCCCAGCCAGCCAGCCACTCATCCATTTAAACAGCGAACCAACAAATAAATTGAGGAATCAGTCAACAACTTAAACGTTCAATTTTCTACATCCATCCATCCATTCTTTCATCCCCCTTTTCTTTGTATTTAATTTAACCATCATTCTATTATATACGATTTTTTGTTGTTGTTGTTGTTGATGCACAGCGATCGCAATTACACAATCTTTGTGGCAGAAAACAAATTGTTTAAATTCTGTTTTCATGTTTACTACCACATGTGCGCGTGTTGTGCTGTGCTGTAGAACATGATAAAGGTTCTCTAGATTTTACATTTTATAAACATGGCTTCCAGAAGATCATTTTCTTTTGTAGCAGATTTTGGTATGGCTTACCCTAAGTTTATAGGGTTAACGGGAACTTTTACAAAACATTAAAGATAATAATAGTGCAACTTTCCAAGTTGCAATAATAATAATTCTTGCAAAAAAAAACCGACTTCAAAACAGATAGAAGGGCACCAATTCTAAACTAAAAATCTAAGAAGTAATCTGTAAGAATTAGATTTAAACCAAATAAAAGATGCGCCAAAATTAGAGGGAAAAAAATAAAGACTATTGAATGTCAAGCCTCTCCCTATTACTGTTAAAAGTTAAGTTATTTTCACCAGCATCCGTCTTGTACGGGGACACCATTCAAGCCTCTGTCTATAACGGTTTCAAAGATAGGGGCACACAGATCAAATAACATCACCTATTCGGACACCCTTTAATTTACAATGTTAAATTAAAGACCTGTTGTTATAGATAATTTCAACTATCTGTCTATAACGGTTAAAAAGTTTAACCATATATATCAAATTACATGAACTATTGGGACACCCTTTACATTATAATTCCAAATATTTATATTTGTTATCATACCAGAGAAAGTAGTGGACATTCTGCCTAATTTTCAAGTGTTTGTGTTTAACGGTTCAAAAGATAGGGTCATATAGATCAAATTACGTAATTTATGGGGACACCCTTTAATTTCTAACTTCAAATTCTATACTTGCTATAGTGGACTTTGCAATACAGGTTCCTTGTAAATTTCAGCTGTCTGTCTCTAACAGTTCAAAAGTTTGGCCACATACATAGATTTACATTAACTATTGGGACACCCTTTAAGTTCCAAATTCAAAATTTTATACTTTTTGTTATAGCTGACTTAGCACTACAGGTTCTTTGTAAATTTCAGCGGTCTGTGTACAACTATTCAAAAGTATAGCCATATACATCAAATTAAATGAACTATTGGAGCACCCTTTAATTTAAAATTTTGAGTATTTATACATTTTATTATAACGGTCATAGTTGTCGACATTCTGTCAAATTTTCAAGGTTTAGTCTATAACGGTTCAAAAGATAGACCCAAATAGGTCATATTATTTCACCTATGGGGACACCCTTTAAATTTTAAATTTATTTTTTTATTAATTTCTGCTGTTGGGAGGTATAGCGGCACGCAATTTTTTAAAATTTTAATTTGCTGCCCTTTACGGTTCTTAATACACGTAAAAAACATGTATGTTGTATGGGGACACCCTTTAATTTTTAATATAATGAACTGTTTTTAAAATGGGACCAACCTTGAAGCATAACCTTTCAAATAAAGCAAAAAATTTTAAAATCGGTTCAGAAATGGCTGAGTTCTGCGGTTACATACATAAAAAAAAAAGCAACATTCAGACGAATAGATAACCTCCTTCTTTTTTGAAGTCGGTTAAAAAAAAAATAATTGCTTCAATTAATTTAATTTGTTTGCATCAATTAAATATATTAATTAGTTTTAGTTAGAAATTTAATAAATTTTTTTTTATCAAGAAAGAAAAACTACTAATTCTATTTAATAAATAATTGAATCAATTAAAATTGTAATTAAATTTGTACCTGAAACAAATCAAAACCTTTCTTTTGGGGCACAATTTTTTTTCTGTGTCAGAGGATTTTTAAATTCCATTTATCGACAGTGATGACAGTGAGTTACCGTCAGTACGGTAGTCAGATTTGGAAACTCCATTATTATCACTCAGTTTGCCATTGATAAACAACTCACACGCGTCATTATTGTCATTATTTTTTTCTGGTTAATCGGGCTGTCCTTGTTTCTGGGCTTTCGAGTAGTTTATGTCTCACTCTAGCATTGGTCGATTGGCTTTCTCGTATAGCTATACTCCAGTATAATTACACACTGTGTAATTTTTTAAGTCATGGCAAAATAACCATATACGGACACCACTACGTCATAAAAGACCAAAAAAAAAAGACCCCTGTCTCCCAGTTTTGCCCAAAGTCCTCCAGGTTTTTTTTATGGGCCCTCAAAGATGTGGGGCCTCGATGTCATTTTTGCAAAAAATGATCATTTCGTCAAGCTCATATTTTGCAAACCGTTTGAAATTTTGATATACTCTCTGAGGCAAAGTTGTAGCTCTTGTCATAAAGAACAAAAATTGTGAACATATAAAATCAAAAAAACTTCATCTCAAGGTCAATATCGCAAAAAACTTAAAAAATTCAATTTTTTTACCTTTTTTCCCCTGTTCAGGTCCATAGGTAGCAAACCGTTCAAAATTCAATAAAACAATCAACTACAAAAATGAACCTAAGATCTCAATAAACAACTTTCTACAACTAACTATTCTTAACACCGTTTAGGTAGTCGCAAAAGTGAAAAATTTCCCGAAAATTTTTAGCTACCTAAGCGCTACCTAAACGGTGTTAAGAATCATTCCTAGAAGTTCATATGTTCTAGAAAGTTGTTTATTGAGATCTTAGGTTCATTTCTGTAGTTGATTGTTTCCTTAAATTTTGAACGGTTTGCTACCTATGGATCTGAACAGAGGAAAAAAGGTAAAAAAATTGAATTTTTTAAAGTTTTTTGTGATTTTGACCTTGAAGATGAAGTTTTTTTGATTTTATATGTTCACAATTTTTGTTCTTTATGACAAGAGCTACAACTTTGCCTCAAAGAGTATATCAAAATTTCAAACGGTTTGCAAAATATGAGCTTGAGGAAATGATAATTTTTTGCAAAAATGACATCGAGGCCCCACATTTTTGAGGGCCCATAAAAAAAAACCTGGAGGACTTTGGGCAAAACTGGGAGACAGGGGTTTTTTTTGGTCTTTTATCACGTAGTGGTGTCCGTATATGGTTATTTTTTCCGTGTTGCACTGTGTTATTGTTACGGTTACATGAATAAAAGTCTATATTGATAAAACCTCATATAAACTCAATCGTTGTATGGTGGAGCACCATATAAAACTCAATCTTTCATGACATCTCAAGTTATTTTTAATAATTCTCACTTTCTAAATGGAGGTGTAGGTGGCATTTTGTATAATCTGTGGGATACTCTAGCTCAAAAACTGAAAAAATTTATATATTTGAATCAATATAATAAGGTATCTCCTCACAAAATTTTATTAAAATTCATGTAGTAGGTTTTACGTGATGCGAACACAAACAGCAAAAAAATTTAAAAACAAAATTTGAAAAAATATTTCATGTACAGAATCGGTCCAGTTTCAGTTTTTTTTTATATTTATAGATTAATATTTTTTCGTAATATATATTTTTTCGTAATATATTTTTTCGTAATATACTGTCCAGTGATGAGGTTTATTTTTGACTCAAGGAGCAAAGCACAATTGCCGAATTCGGGTTAGGGACTTGTTGGAAATTGTTGTTTTAGGAATCTTTCTTTTGCGTTGAAATTTTGATTTGTTGGTCATTTCTGTTGCCTTTTTTTTAATTTTAATTTTTTTTTATAAAAATTTCGCTCTTTAGTTAATTGAATGAAATGATATTTTGATCAAAATGTGATTTTTGGTGAAATTGATTTTTTAGTGAGTTTTTGAACTGTGAATAATTTTCGTTTTTTATGGCGAATTGAAAAATTTATTTATTATTTTTTCCTAAACATGCAACCTCGTTTGTTGATTGATCGATGTAACTTGAAACTATGCAGACAATATTCTAACCAGGACCATTTTGGTACCACAAGACACTCTCATTTATGTCCACTTTGTGGTCGTATACCAAAAATTCCAAATTCCGTAGGACAATACCATGGGGCCCAAAAGATCTGAAATAATATTCGACATAATAAATGCTGGCAAAAATTATATATGTATGTAGAGCGGTAGAGCGATGAGCAACAAAAAAATTAATAAATTCCAAATACTATTGACATCGCCACAAAATAATTGGCATTTTAGAGCGACAGAGCAGTGGGTAGGCATCTCCCCAAAAATATAAAATAACTCACGACCTTTCCTTTGTCTGACCCTAGGGCACTGGCCGTTTGTGCCCATATGGTAAAGACGACTGATATTTTGAAACCACTCATACATTA